>NW_026479385.1:0-10472 GCF_026875155.1 Cherax quadricarinatus | reverse complement strand
GGGGGAAAAAGGTGCCAGTCAATACAAAGGAAGGAGGGGAGCACTGCAAGAAGCTAGATCCCACAGGGGGAGAGCAAGCGCACAGGGGTACATAAAAGGGGGAAGTGATGAAATAAATGAAAAAGGAACAGAAACACGAGACAGGAGAGAGAAAGACAACCCAGAGGAGAAAAGGAAAGGAGGAAAGGGGAAGAGGAAGAAGAAGAAAAAGAAAAAGAAAAAATGAGGATTCAGGTTAAGTCACGGGTTTTTTCTGAAGTTTGGAGCATTTTACAATGTAGGGGTGAGGAAGGCATCTACAGAGACGAAGCCAGGGCTAAGGTTCATGAAAGGAAATTGTGAAATTAGAGAGGATTCAACTAGACGGCGACTGTTCGAGTTGGAAGTAGGGAAGACAGTTTTAGCAGAAGACCAGTCAATAGGATGGCTATGATCTCTGACGTGACAGAAAAGAGAAATTGTTAGTGTCGGCAAGCCTACTACTACTACTACTACCACCACCTCTTCCTCCCTATATATAGCCGTCCTGCTCCACCTCTGGTTAGAGTGACTTTGTCAATGGTCCAAGTCGGACCGAAACGTCGTCGTAAGCTTCTCTCTTTTATGTGCGGGTTATTTGTGTATCGTTCCAGTCACGGTATTGTGCCTTTTTTGTTATTTATGGACCCCGCAGTTAAGCGTCATATTCTCTCCAACTTTTTTAATGTTCTTCCCTCTTTCGATCTTATGAGGCTGCTCTTATTGTCAGCATAGTTGCTGATCCCTGTATTCCCAGTATTATATAGCATAGCATATTAGTATCATCCCTGTGCTTTAGACACGAGATCCCTCGTAGGCCTTTGGCTTTGGGTGACGTCATGGGACACACATGGGCAGTGATCCCTCTGTCCCGTCCTCACTCGGCGGCAGACCTTAAAGGCGTGAACAGGCTAGGCACCGGGCTCCATCCCTCATCTCAGTCTGACAATACATTTACCATCCTACAAGTGTGTCTACCTTCAACCTACGATATCTCCATCCAAGAACCCCTTTCGAGAAATGGTGGCAGCTACCTGGCGTCGTAAGAACCAGCTTCGCTTCCTACGTGATTGTCTTGCTGAACAAGTTCTGCCACCTTCCTTCTCCCACTTCCTGAAAACCAACCCACTGGGCACTCTCTTTCCTGATCATGCCCGTCTCCTACTTCAACAGCTCATTCTTTCTACTAAATCACAGGTTGAAGATGCCTTCTTTACTTTCCGTCAGCGTCAACGTGCTCTCTTGCGGCTCTACCACAGGATCTCTGTAACCTTCTCTCTACCATTGCTTTGATACTGCCCCACCTGAATGCACAAATTCATTTTTTCTAAACTACAAAATAAACTTCAACGTCTCATCTCAGCTAGCCCCTTTGGGCTAAATTCTCCCTCACTGACTGTGTTACTAATCTGTCTTCTGTCTCACTCTCTCAGTATGAGCTTGAACTTCTTGGTTTTGGCCTTTCCTTTGCCCTTTTGCCTACTCCTCGAGCTGGTATTTCCCCCATTAGCTCTTTTGATTCCTTTCGTCAATCTCGCTTCCGTAATCTTCCTGACTTGTCCACTTTTCGTGTGCTCTCCTTCCTGCTCTTGTTAGTCTGCTTTCTAAGAATCACCACCTTCCACGCCGTTACCAACTTGCCTTTCTTCTCTTAAATCCAAACACTAACATTGTCATACTATCTTCTGACAAGGTAATTCAGATAGTTATCCTTGATCTGCGAGGATTACCTCCGCAATAATGATGTCTTTGCTCTCTCGACTCACGAACATACACTTCCTCTCATTTCCAACCCTCTTGATCACATCAAGGAACTTTCAACAAAAAAACTAAGGACCTCTCCGACCTAGTCCTCCTGACTTTGTCCTTGTTATAACGGTTTTCGTGTCATCTGTCCTCTCATCCATATTTCTATGGCCTTCCAAAACTCCAAACCACCCTGATTATTCCTCTTCGTCCTATTCTTTCTCTTATTCCTTGCTTCTTGGTGACAAAACCCTCACTCCCTTTCTTGGTATTATTTCTCCTGCCCACCTCAGTCACTCTCAAGCTTCCATTGAAAACTGGTTCGGATCTCTCCCATCCTGTAAGATGCTTAGTCTTGACTTTGAGCCCTCTTAACCAATGTCCTCTTGATGATGTCCTTGATTACATTAGAGAGCGATGGACATGAAGGGTTTCTTCATCTCCCTATCCCCTGACTGATGGTCTTTCTTGCATCTGATCCTCGCCTCTGGTGTGGACTCGAACACCTTTTCCTGCCAGGGAAATATTATTCTCAAACCTTCGGTGTCGCTATGGGCTCCCTCTCTCTCCTGTCCCTCTGTACTAATCATTTACATGGAATACTTCGAGGATGTTCTCTTCCTACCCTCGATGTGCAACCTTCAATTCGGGTACGCTATGTGGATGACATCTTTGCTCTGTGGCCTCATGTCTCTGTCTCTTCAACCTTTTCTTGATGCTCTTAAAATCTTGCCACTTCCTTAAATAAGTTTAAAGCTGAAATCGGGAATCTAATTCTTGCTTCCTTTCCTTGATGTCCATGTCCACGCTCTGATAGGTTTTTCCTTTTCTGTTTTACCGTAAAATCCTATGCAACTGTGGCTTGTTACTTTATCTACTTTTCCTACTCTTGCTTCCCCTGTCAAGAAAAGTGTTCTTACTCCCTCTTTCTCCGTTGCCCTCTGCATCTGTGTTCCTCAGTTCCTTCCAAGCAGAATTCTCACTCTTCATAATTCGTTCTCACGTCTTGGGGATACCCTTCCATTTCTATTGACTCTGCCATCTCTCGTGCTATACGCATTTCTTCTCTCCCTAACTCTCTATATCATGAGAACTCTTCTATCCTCATGCCTTCCCTACATTTCCGGTCTTTCTTATCATCACAAAATTCTACTCCGTCCATTAGGACATACAAGCTTACACTTACGCCTGTCTAAACATATCTTTGCACTTTGCGCGGTCTTTCACACTCTCCATACATCTACTGTTGTTCATGGTGTCTACTCGTTTTCTTGATACCTCCTAAGAGAGGGAATCTTTTTAGTCGGTGTTTTCTGGTCGAATTAGCGGGAGGTATGTAGGTGGGTGTATTTTTGTGGGGGTGGAGGGTTAAGCGGTATAGTTATTTTATGCTGTGGAGCGTGTGGGGCGGGTACACGGCTGGTGTTGCTGGTGTGTGGCATGTGTGTCCCTGATGCCTGCGCCCTGTGGAACATGTGTCCCTGTGATGTGTTAGAACGAGTGGGGTGTTGGTGTGAGTGCTATGGTCGGACGTAGTGAGGGGAGTGGTGTGATGGGGGTGACACACATGAAGCGGGTGGGTGATTGTGTAGGGGGGGGGACGGGGGCGGAGGAGGCACGCGTAATTTTAAATTATTAATAATATATTTATTATCTGGGTCTCCTTCCCTTCTCCCAATCGAACAGTTTTCGCCTCTCTCCTATAATGCTCCTCATCTTCTCTCTCTCATTGCTCATCTTCTTTGCTCTCTTAACCTCTCTTTCTTACTTCTGCTATTCTGTCCCTCTTCTATTTTTGACTAGTTGAATCCTCTCTAATACACTTTCTTCCTTGTATGAACCTTAGCCCTGGCTTGTCTCTGTTAGATGCCTTCCTCTCCACTACATTGTAAAATGCTCCCATTCAGACAACGTGACTTAACTGAATCTCATTTTTTCTTTTTCTTTTTCTTCTTCTTATTCTTCCCCTTTCCTCTTTCCTTTTTCCTTGGGTTGTCTTTCTCTCTCCTCTCTCGTGTTTTGTTCGTCTTCATTTATTTCACACTTCCCCTTTCAGCCACCTCTGTGCGCTTGCTCCCCTCTGTGGGCATCTAGCTCTCTTGCAGTGCTCCACTTCCTTTGTATTTGACTGCTCGTCATCTTATTTCCCACTTCTACCACTACCACTACTACTACTCTTTTCTTCTACTACTACTACAACTACTGATGAAATTGAGACATGTGGCGGCGTTCTGGTTGTCTTTGTTGTGGACGTGTCGCCATCCAGTGCTGGCTGGATGGCGAAACGTCTTTGATGGGGATGCCCGGTTGTGTTGTGCATTGTCCCTTAACTTCTTCTTGTCGGTACTATATTTTTTTACAACTCTTGTACTACTATACTACCACCACTCTTACCTGCCTATATATTGCGTCCTGCTTCCACCTCTGGTTAGTGTGACTTTGTCAATGGTCCAAGCGGACGAAACGTCGTCGTAAGCTTCCTCTCTTTTATGTGCGGGTTATTTGTGTATCGTTCCAGTTCAAGGTATTGTGCTTTTTTGTTATTTATAGAAATGAGTAAGGTGATGAGGGTATCAAATGATTTAGATAAAGAAAAATTGGATATCAAAGTGGGGAGGAGTGTGTATGGTAGAAGTGAATTTTTCAGATACTTGGAGTTGACGTGTCGGCGGATGGATTTATGAAGGATGAGGTTAATCATAGAACTGATGAGGACAAAAAGGCTGAGTGTGCGTTGTGGTATATGTGGAGACCAAAAATCGTTATTATGGAGCAAAGAAGGGGAATGTATGAGAGTATAGTAGTACCAACACTCTTATATGGGTGTAAGCTTGGTTGTGATTGCAGCAGCGAGGAGCAGACAATGGAGATTGTCCTGTTTAAGGGCATGTGTGTGTAAATATTATTCTCAAAAATAGAGTGTGGAAATTAGGAGAGGTGTGTAGTTAATAATAGTATTAGTCCGAGGGCTGAAGAATATGTGGGGGGGAGGGGGGGGGGGGTTGTTGGAGGTGAGTTTGGTCATTTAGAGAGATTGGGTCAAAGGTAGAATGCAATGGAGAGCGTATTAATCTGTAGGTCGGAAGGAAGGCGGGGTAGGGCGTCGTCCTCTGAAAAGGTTGGAGGGTGGGGGTTTACCTTTTTTTTTTTTTTTTTTATTTTTATTGTTTGTTATTACTTTTTTTTTTTTTTTTTTTTTTGCTTTTTTTGTTTTTTTTTTAATTTTTGTTTATGTTAATTTTTTTTTTTTTTTATTTTTTTTTTTTTTTTTTTTTTTTTTTTTTATTTTTTTTTTTTAATTTAATTATGTAATTTATATTTTATTTTTTTTTATATGTTATTTGTTTTTTTTTTTTATAATTTTTTTTTTTTATTTTTTTTTTATTTTTTGTATTTTATTTATAATTTGTTTTATTATTTTTATTTATAATTTTTTTTTTTATTTTTTTTGTTTTTTTTTTATTTAATGTTATTGGTTAATATTAAATTTTTATTTTTTTTTTTTTTTTTTATTTTTAATTATTTTTATTTTTTTTTGTTTAATAGTTTTAATGTATTTTTATTTTTTTTTTTTTTTAATTTTTTTTTTTTTTTTTTTTTTTTTTTTTTTTTTATTTTAATTATTATTTTGTTTATTTTTTTTTCTTTTTTTTTATTAATTTTTTTTTTTTTTTTTTTTTTATTTTTGTTTTTTTGTTTTTTTTTTTAATTTTTTTTTTTTTTTTTTTTTTTTTTTTTTTTTTTTTTTTTTTTTGTTTTATTTTTTTTTTTTTTTTTTTTTTTTTATTTTTATATTTTTTCTTTTTTTTTATTTTTATTTTTTATTTTTTTTTTTTTTTTTTTTTTTAATTTATTTTTTTTTTTTTTTTTTTTTTTTTTCTTTTTATTTTTATAATTTAATTTTATATTTTATTTTTTTATTTTTAATTTAAATTTAATTTTTTTTTTTATTTTGTATTTATTTTTTTTTTTTTTATTAAATTTTATGTTTTTTTTTATATTATAATTCTTTTTTTGTTTTTTTTTATTGTTTTTTTTATTTTGTATTTTAAATTAATTTTTAATTTAATTATTTTATTTTATTTTTACAGTTTTTTTTTATTTTAAATGTTTTTTTTTTTTTATTTTTTTTAAATTTTTTTAATTATTTTTTTATTTTTTGTTTTTTTTTTTAATTTTTGATTTTTATTTAATTGTTTTTTTATTTTCTTTTTTTTTTTTTTTTTTTATTTTTTTATTTTTTTATTTTTGTTTTTTTTTTTTTTTTTTTTTTTTTTCTTATTAAATTTTTTTTTTTATAAATTTTTAAATTTTTTTCTTTTTTTTTTTTTTAATTTGTTTTTTTTTTTTTAAAGGTTTTTTTTTTTTTATTAATTTTTTTTAAATTTTTTTTATTTATTAATTTTTTTCTTATATTTTTTTTTTTTATTTTTTTTTAATATTTTAATTTTTATATTTTTTTTTTTTTTTTTTTTTTTTTATTTTTATTTATATTAATTTTTTTGTATATTTATTTTTTATTTTTTTTTTTTTTTTTTTTTCTTTTTTTAAATTTAATTAAAGTAATTTTTTTTTTTTTTTTTTTTTTTTTTTAAATTTTTTTTTTTTATATTTTTTTAAATTTAAATTTTTTTTTATTATTTTTTTTTTTTTTTTTTTTTTTTTTTTTTTTTTTGTGGGAGACAGCCACTTGTTAAAAAAAAAAATTAGGAATACTAAATTCCATTTGCAGCATTTGAACTGTAGTAATCCCAGGCCTCAAAGCAAGACAGTGATGGAGTAAGTAATGATGAAAGTGTTTCTTCTTTTTTGAGTCACCGTGCCTTGGTGGGAAATTGGCTGATATGTTAAAAAAAAATCATAAGGCGCATACAGTTTTTGGTTAATGGGAATCACTTGGTTTTATCTAAGGAAAAGGAATGGGACTTAAATAGCCTTCATCAGCATTAAAACACCCTCTTTGAAAGGGCATAATTTAAATTAATTGTTATAATTGCCATTATTAGCTTTATACTACCCATAATGCCATGATTTTATTTTTCTTGGAATGTGCTGAACCATGGGAATCCATTCAATACTGACTGCTACTTGAAATCAAGGCTCCACAAATATGATTACTCTCCAAACCCACAGAGAGATTTGGGGTTTTGGAACTCACTTGTCATGGATTCAAACCCCACCTGTTCTGTGGTTTTGTTTGCAAACATGTTATGATTTTGTGAGTTGTGATTGCTCTCCAAACCACTTTTACAAAGTATACACACCATATTGAAAATAATTTATAGCTTCTAATACATTTTCTTTGATTGTATGCCCCTTTTTGTGAAAAAATGTTTCCTTAATGCTGCACATACAGGAGGGCCCACTTATAGTGCTTCACTTTACAGCATTTTTTGCTAATGCATGTACATAATACAGCGGTTTTCAGTTAAAACCCATTCTTTTTTATTCAGACTACCTACAATGAAATATATTCACCACTCACTGTAAGCTAAGAAAAAATATTTAAAGGTGAGTAATGAATGTACTGTATCTGCATTTTTAAGCCTAGCACTATGGTCACTTAATATATGATATTGTAGACATGTTATCAGGCTTTAATATGCATTTGAAAGTGTAAAATGGCTGTTTCAATTTACGGCAGTAGCCCAGAACCAAATTTCTGCTGTAATAAGGGGGCACCCTCCTGTACATGATTGTGCAATAATAAAAATTTAAATTGTAAGAGGGGATATATCCATAAGGCTATACAGCACCTGGGTAACTGGTGGGGGTGCGGGAGGGGAGTAATCAGGTTGGAGCTGAGGAATGTATGGCAATAAGAAAACAGCATTATAAATCACAATTTGTAATATTGTATCTTTACCAGAGGGAGCTCTTCGAGTAGATGCTAATAAAAACAGTTCACAACCTGAAGAGCCGCTGGGAACCAGGACTGAAGGAAGAACCTCGGTTCCATGGGTCTCTGGTAAGCAAGCAAGACAGGAACCCCTTATGCTGTGAGCTTTTTTTTTTTTTATTTATTCGTGGAACTAAACCTATAGGAGTCCCAAAAGCACAAGTGGAATGGGAGGTGATCAGGTTTTATACAGGAAGGAAGGATACTTCCAAACCTTTGGGTCAAGAGCCCTCACTGGGATCAAATACCCTCCCTAGAAGGGAGTTTATGCTAAAGCATATTTTCTAAAGTCATTAGGACAAGCTTAGCTTAGTTTCAACTATCATTAAAGATTTGTTGAAGGTCTACCAAATGGCTTTTTGGACAGTATTTAGCTCTTCTCTAGCATCTGTTTTGAAAATGTGGGAGCAGCTAAGTAAAAAAATAATAATTTTTATTTTTTTGAGCCTTTAAAAAAAATACAGTAGTTATACATGCATTTCAATGGCAGGCACAAAGAAGCCACAAATTATGAAGTGTAATTTGTTCATCTAATCATAAGGCTTACATGCTACTTAAAAAGTAGACATAATGTATTGTTTAATGCTACTTGCGCATTACAAACAAAGTACAATAAGAAATGGTAAAAGTGACAAATGATCAATTGCATTGCAAAAGAATTTACATATTATTTAAGTTGTTTAAATTGATCTTCAGTTAGATTGAGTGTTTGAAGAGAGGTGGTGAAAACACAGTAAGTTTAGCAGAGCAAATGGTATTTGTACTTTAATTATAATACAAATGTAATGGGACTTTTTTTTTTTAAACATAGCCATTTCCCACCGAGACAGGGTGACCCAAAAAGAAAGAAAAACAAACTTTCAACATCATCATACATAATCAGTGTCTTTGCAGAGGCACTCAGATACAACAGTTTGAGTCCCTCCAAACTGCCAAAATCCCAAACCCCTCTTTAAAGTGCAGGCTTGTACTTCCCATTTCCAGGACTCAAGTCCGGCTAACCGGTTTCCCTGAATCCCTTCACAAAATATTACCCCTGCTCACACTCCATCAGCTCATCAGGACAATATATGCTACTGATTATAAATGGGATTAAAGGGAAGGCTGTAAGAAGAACAGGGACAAAATTGGATAAAATCATGTTTGTTTGACATAGCAATTGCTGTCTAAATTACATTAAGGAGATAGGTACTTTTAACATTAGCTTTGAAGCAATTAGCAGCTAGGGAACATTTAGAAACTTCAGGTAGGGAGTGTTCATTTTTTTTTGGCACTGAGTTGGCATATGTAGTTTAGCTCACAGATGAAAGGCAGTAGATTATAAAGTAAAATTCATACATAAAGAACTTGTGAAAAACTGAATGATTACAGTACAGTATAAATTACAGCATTTATTTGCAGCTGAAAGCAGTTGACCCACGAGATTCAGCGGCAGATTTATATTTTGGAATCCCCGGGGGCAATGTGACTAGTGAAACTCGTAGTTTTGATACACAACTCAAGAAACCATCACATGAGAGATAAAGAAGTTATCCAGGTATTTCTCAGTCTTGTTTAATATAGTTACCTTATTAACTTTAGCTGTGAATAAATAACATAAAAATTAGTGTTAGAAAAAATCTTATTTAAAATATGGATTAAAACTAAATAAAGGGAAAAATAGAAATTTGGAAAATATACCTCAGTAGATTAAAACATAATTTAAAAGATGTTAAGTTTTCAGGTGTATAAAAAACAAACTTCTCAGACAGTCATTCTCTTTCAGGACTAACCGCTTCATGCCTGAGCCAAACTTGCTTCCACTCCGTCTGCATGATTCCTCAGAACCCAATTGCCAAAATGAGGCTCACTTGATATCAGTAAAGTTCGTGCTAAAATACCAGAGCTACCTGAAGCTACCCAGACAAAAACTGAAAGGGATTATGGACTCTCACTAAGAATGCATTTTTTGCTTGCTGTAAGTGGCAGTTGATGGCAGTGGAAGTTGTATACAAATTTTGTACTTAAATGATATTTCACTAGTACATATATAAAATTTTTTGCACTTCATTTTTGTTTTGTATAAAATATTATCGAAGAGTTTGATGTCTTTTAAATATAAGTAAATTTTTCTTTACTCTAGATATAGAATTTGTCATTACATAGCATATCTTCTCCTTTCCTAAAAAGAAGGTTTAAAAAAAGGGAACTTGTTTTTCTCCAATTTTAAGAAATGAAAAGTTCATTCTTACCTAGGATCAGAATGTCTGGTAAACATAGTAGGTAATCCTTATTGCCAGTTTTTCACAGTCTCTTAGAATCAAAATAATTATAGTATGTACAGAGAAAAAAGTCTACTTTGCCTAATTTTAAATACTGTGTAAGAGCTCTATAAAATAGATATTGAAAAACTCAGGCAGAGTGTACTGCCTCACTCAAATAATAATAATAATAATAAACTGGGATATTGGCTGGAGTGACACCTAAACTCATATCTGAGTGCATCTGCAAAGACAAATGATTTTTATGTGAAGATGGTGAAAGTGTTTTCTTTTTTGGGTCACCCTACCTCAGCAGAAGATGGCCATTGTTTTTAAAATAATAAAATAATAATAATTATAGATGGGGTTGTAAAAGAAGTGAATGCTAGGGTGTTCGGGAGAAGGGGGGGGATTAAATTATGGGAATCAAATACAAAATGGGAATTGACCCCAGTACTTTTTGCTGATGAACTGTGCTTATGGGAGATTCTAAAGAAAAATTGCAAAGGTTAGCGGGGAGTTTGGGAGAGGTGTGTGTAAAGGAAAAAGGGAAAATTAAAAAAAAGGAA
>NW_026479382.1:0-44844 GCF_026875155.1 Cherax quadricarinatus | reverse complement strand
ATTCTTTTTGTGAGGACACTAGAGGATGTTTTGAATGGGACTGATGCAATGGTCGGAGAAGTTGCAGTTTGCAGTTTAAAAAGGGGAAAAATGAAATTTTCTAAATTTGGACGGGGAAAAAAAAACCATCCCCAAAATTAAACTAAAAAAATTTAGATTTTAAATTTTTTACTGTTGCGAAAAGGATTTGGGAAAGTTCTGGTTAGCAGAAATCTAAAACCAAGAAAAAAGTGCATTGGGGTTCACAAAAAGCAAACAAAATTTCCTTGGTTTCATATTAGAAGTAAAAATAATGAAGTCCTCAGATTGTTCTTAAAACTCTTAATCCGGGTTGGGGGCCTATTTAGAATATGCTGCTAAATTTTGGGGCACTTTTATTACAGAAAGGATACAAATGCTCTAAAAAATTGTAAAAAGGGAGGAGGGAAAAGATTTTTTCCCCTTTTCTCAAAAATTTTCCCCCTTTAGGGATGGGGATTTGAGGCCCGGGAATCTGCCTCTCTCAAAAAGGCTTTAGAATTAGGGGGATATGTTCGAGGTGTATAAAGGGGAAAACAGGAAAAAATTTAAAGGGGATGAAAAATAGCGTGCTAAAAAAAAAATTTAAACCCAAGACAAAACTCGCAGAAATTGTTTAAATTTGGGAAAAAAATCAGATTCGGGGAAAGGCTATGGGAAAAACCCTTGGTTTTAGTAATAGGACTTGTGGGATGAGTGGAACAAATCTTCGTACAGCTATTGAAGCTAAAGCGTTGTGTTTTTTTAAAAAAATAGGTTAGATAAATACATGAGTGGGTTTGTGAGTTGGACCTGACTAGTTTGTGCTGCTGGGTCGGGTGCCAAAGCTACTTCCTTGAGTGGAGGGGACCCGACTGGGTGGGCCCATTGAGCAAATCGGGGGGGAAACACAGGGGACCTGCCCACATGGGTCAGTAGGTTTTCTGCAGTGTTCTTTTTTCTTATGTTCTTATGTTTTAAAATCACAAAATATGATGGAAAACTTAGGGGAATTATGCCCCAACAAAGTTAGCGGTCCTCCCGATATTTGCGCATTGGCGATTTCGCCCAATTTGATCAAAAAATTACAGTGTTTAGTTTAAAATCTTTCACTCTGGTGTTGAATACAAGAAACTGCCCATCTACCTATTTAAATCCCCAATAAAGTGATTTAGAAATTATAATTTGGTTAAAATTTTACACAAAAAAATTTAACAAGGCCCAATTTTTAAAATAGGGTCCAGAATAAATAATGGGGACAAAATAACAAAATTTTCAAAGATGAGGTAAATCAGGCCATCAGCCCTTTGGGGTTGGGGTTTTAGATACCATGGTTGTAGAGATTCTGGGCATGGGCAAGGAGGGTTTGGGACTTATTTAGGGCAAAAAGTGGGGTTTGGGGTGGGGGAGCACATGGGGGCCCCAGTCACTGGTAGGTGGGGTTTCCCCCGTGGAAAATAGGTCAACCCAAAAAGGGGTGGGCTGAGGGATGATTACCTCATCTTTGTTTAAATTTGTTTACTGGGTTTTAGTTAAGTCTAGAAACTGTACAGATAAAGCTCCCGGGGTTTTGGCCCAAACGTCTACAATAAAAAAAAATTTATGTCGCACACATGTCTTAACTTTTTATTTTTTCAGTATTGCATACCTTTTTGCAATTTGTCAGACACTGCAAACCATGGCTTTTTTTCGGGGACATCTACTAACCCCCCCTACCTGGAGTGGAACCACAGTCGAGGGCCTCCACTCCAAACCAACAGTACAGATATATCCCGGGAAAAAAAATACCCCCCCAGTACCAAAAATGCCCCAGCCCGGGACATTCTTCTTTGAAAAATTTTTACGGGGTTAAAACCACAAAAAAACAACAAAATACCTTTCACCCGTGGCTGCTTGCAAAGGCAAAGCAATTTCGCGGTTTTCCTGAGCCCCACGTAAAATAATTGGACAAAAAAAATATGGATCCCGGGTTAAAACCCTATACAGATGTGACAGAGAGAACGGAAAAAGGGGGGGGGTTGGCCTATACATTGCGAGTCATTTTTTTGCACAGAATGTTTATTTTCAAATGAATGTAGGGGAATTTTAGGAGTAAAGATCGAAAACCAAAACCTAGTCTTTGTGGTAGTCTACAACCTACGGATGAAAACACCCCGCAATTCGGGAACAGCTGTTAAAAATTGACCCTGTCGAAATCTTCCAGCTCCTGCACCCAACATCTTGCTCCTGGGGGATTTCAGCTTATGGCACCTAAATGGAGGAATATAGCAAATAATATTGTTGCAGCAATAACACCAGGAGGCAGCTCTGAAAAAAACTCACACTCACATGAGCTTTTAAATCTCTGCACAAAATTCAATTTTTAAACCAGCATATAATAGAGCCTACTAGACTGGAGAATACACTAGACTCATCTTCACTAACAATGATGATCTGATAAGAAATGTCACCATATCAAAAACAATATACTCAGATCACAACAATTGAGGTTCAGACATGTATGCGCGAGAGCACCAGCCCGAATAATGAGATTAGTCATGAGGGAGCATTCACCAAATTCAACTTCAATAACAAAAACACAAAGGGGGGACCAAGTAAACCAAAGTCCTAAGCGATATAAGCTGGGAAGATATACTAAGCAACACAGACCCCAACTTATGCCTAGAACAGATTAACTTGGGGGCCCCTCGATGTATGCAAAAAGGCTTATTCCTCTAAGAAAAAGGAGGAGTAGATGAAAACAGAAAGAGCAGGCGTTCCTTTACAGGCGACGGAAAAGAAAAAACGGAGCGGCTAAAAGAGGTCAATATATCCGAAATGCATAGGGAGACACTGGTCAGAGAAATAGCAAGCATCAAAACTCAAGCTAAGGAATCTTATAGGAGTCAGGAATCGCGGGAAGAACAAAAAAGCCATAATGAAATCGAAAGAAACCCAAAGTATTTCTTCGCCTAAGCCAAATCAAAGTCGAAAAACAACGTCCAGTTTGGGCCCCTACTTAAAACAAGATGGGTCCTACACAGATGACAGCATGGAAATGAGTGAGCTACTCAAGTCCAATATGACTCAGTTTTTAGCAAGCCGCTAACCAGATGAGAGTCGAAGATCAAAATAATTTTTTATGGGAGAGCCACAGAATTTGGTTAACACAAGCCTATCCGATGTTATCCTGATGCTAAATGACTTCGAACAGGCGACAAATGACATACCCATGCACTCTGCCCCAGGGGCCCGACTCATGGAACTCCGTGTTCATCAAGAACTGCAAGAAGCCCCCATCACGAGCCTTTACCATCCCAATGGAGAGGGAGCATGGACACGGGGGTCGTCCCACAGTTACTAAAAACAACAGACATAGCCCCACTCCACAAAGGGGGCAGTAAAGCTACAGCAAAGAACTACAGACTGATAGCGCTAACACCCCATACCATAAAAAACTTTGAAAGGGTCCCAAGAAGCAAGATCACCACCCATCTAGAAACCCATCAGTTACACAACCCCGGGCAACATGGGTTTAGAACAGGTCGCTCCTGTTGTCTTAACTATTGGATCACTATGACAAGGTCCTAGATGCACTAGAAGACAAAAAGAATGCAGATGTAATATATACAGACTTTGCAAAAGTCTTCAACAAGTGTGACCATGCATAATAGCGCAAAAAAATGCGGGGAAAAGGAATAACGGGAAAAAGTGGGGTGATGGTCTTAATTTCCCACTAACAAACACAGAGAGTAGTAGTCAACAGAGAAAAAGCCCCGAGGCAGTATGGTGAAAAGCTCGTTCCACAAGGCACAGTACTTGCCCCCATTTTGTTCCTCATCCTCATATGGCTAGACAAGGATGCCCACAGCACCGTTCTTTTTTTGCGATGACACCGAATCTGCATGCAGGTTTTCCATGCAGACACTGCAAGGTTTCCAGGCGGACATAAAAACCAAAACCCTTTCGGGGCTGAGAAAACAATATAAAGTTAAACGATGAAAAAATTTAAATTACTCAATATGGTAAACACGGGGAAATTTAAAAATCTTCATCAGAGTACAAAAAAAATTCTGGCCACAAATAGAGCAAAAACCCCAAACGTCAAAGACCTGGGATGATCATGTTGGAGGATCTCCCTTCAAGGAAATAACATTGTTCAATCGCATCGCAGAAAAATGACAGGATGGATAAAGAGAACCCTTTAAAAATAGGGATGCAAAGCCCCTGATGACACTCTTAGGTCATTGTTCTATCTTGGCTGGAATATTGTGCACACTAACACCCCTTTTAAAGGGGGTTTGAAATTGCGACCTAGAAAATTACAGAAAACCTTAACGGCACGCATAATGGAGATAAACCGCCTAAATTTACGGGGGAGCGCTTGGGGGTTTCCCTTTAAACCTGTATTCCCGGAATGCAGGGGGGAGAGGATACATGATTACTCACCAGGAAAATCCAAGGGGAAATAGAACCGAACTTGCAAAACGAAAATCACTCATACAAAAGAAAAAGACTTGGCAGACGATGCAACATCCCCCCAATAAAAAAAGGGGTGTCACTTGCACTTTAAAGAGACCTTTACAAAAAATGTCGGGGCCCGAGATGTTCAACTGCCTCCCAGAACTTTAAGGGGGGATTACCACAAAACCCCTGGCAGCCCTTCAAGGGAAAGGGACAAGCCCCTAAAGCCCGGTTTTTCCTAAACGGGCCGGGGCTGTGGCTCGTCCGTTGGTTTGCATCCAGCCAGAAATTTAACAGCCGGTTAATCAGGCTCTGATCCCCCCAGGAGGCCTGGTCCCCAGCCCGGGGGCCGGGGGTTTTGGCCCCCCGGAAAACTCTCTCCAGGTAAACTCCAGGCCCCTTGGTTACCCTGGGTGACTAAAAAACCCCCCCCCTAGGTTATCCTGGGGGGCAAAATCCCCCAAACCCGGGTTATCCTGGGTAACTAACACTCCCTACCCTACATTATCCTGGGTGATTAACCCCCCCAAACCCTGGGTTACCCGGGTACTAAACCCCCTCCCCTTTGGGTTTTATCCTGGGAAAACAAACACCCCCAACCCAACGTTTCCTTGGTGGTTTTAAAACACCCCAAACCCTGGGTTATCCGGAACTAATACTCCCTACCCTGAGTTATCCTGGGGACTAACATTCACTATCTCATATTAGAAAACCTTTCCCCAAAAACCACGGGTCCCAGTTGACTCAGGGCCCAAACCGTCTCCCCTGAGTCACTGCCCTGAATCATGTGCGCCCTTGGCAGTATTCAAAGCCCCCCTTTCACATATGGGTACTGTGGGGGGCCAGTCTGTCATTTATACGGGGAAAAGGAGAGAGATGGGTACGGCTGAAAGGGGCCGCACCCACCTTGTCTTAATTAAAAGTACTACCACCCTTCGTGAGTATTACTTTTTCCCCAATCCACGTCGAACCCCAAAAATAAATGAAGGGTTGACAGCGGTGTGGAGCGTGGATTAAGTTTTAAGGGTAATTCAAGACGTTAGAAACTTTTTGTGAGTAGCCTCAGGGCAAAGGTAAAACCCGTCACCCCACCACTACCCCCCCTCACAACCTTCACCCTGCAACCGTTGCGGGGCCGTTTTCAAGTTTCCGGCTTAGTTCGTGTGCTAATTGTTCAATCCCCCCGGGGGGGTTTTGCCCCCGGATTTTGCAATTAACCCCCAGTCGTAACCAACTGGGGAAAAGTAAAACGCCAGTCAGCCTATTATCCACCCTGTTCCTGTCATCCCCCTTGCTCCCCCCGTGTTTGTGCATCTTTACAGTTTTCCCAAGTCGGGCCATTCTTGTGGGGTAACCCAGTCACCAAAACCCGTTTAAAACCCCAGCTGAGGAGGAAAGTAACCCAAACCCAGTAAAAAAAACCAATTTTCCTCTAAAGTATTGTCAAATACCCGCTTTTTTGGCTCCCTGTTATGCAAAGAGGGGTTTTAAAACCTTTCCCTGTGGAATAGAGTGGTTTATAAACCCAACCTCGTGGGTAAAGGGGAAATGGCGTTGCGGCCAGCGATTCATCTCACCCACCACACTCTCCCTCCCCCCACCCACCACTATCCACCCACCCCCAACCCTCCACCCCATTCCCTTTTGGGGTTTGTTTGCCCCCTTTTTTTGTGCCGGGTCCTAATACTGTTTTGGCTCACAAAAATTGGTAAAGAGATGAGCGGAGCCCCAACGATAAAACCCAATTAGGGACCCCACCGAGAGAGCGCTTTTCTTCCCCCAACAGTGAGTGTGGAGGCGTCAGTCATCACCGCGCGGGGACAACCTACAACCTACCCTCTCCCCAGTAACCCCCGAACCTACAATTTCGTGATAATTTAGAACATTTTTTTGAAATTTAAAGACATTTGCGTGGTGAACATTTATAGAAAAAAAAAAAATTTTCTTGTGTACCCCAAACCCTTTGGTTTTTTTCAGTGAAAGCCCTCAGTTTTTCTTTGACTCTTTTTACAATATTTTTCAGTGTTTTCACTTATCTCATTTTTTTTTTTTATCTGGTTTTTTTTTTTATGCTACTCCTGTCTTTTGAAAGTATTATTGTTTAGGGTCCCCAGTCATTTCACTCTGTGGGGAAGTTTTTCCCATTTTTTTTTTTGTATTCTTTAAAAGCGTTGAATTCTCCAGTAATTGTCATTTTTATTTCATGCAGTGATATTCCCCCCCAGTATCCCCAAATTAAAAAATTTATTTCTAGGGTGTGTTTTTTTTTTTCGTATCCCACAGTGTCTCATTCCTCTTTTTTTTTCGCAAAAATGTTTTACCATTATTTTTGCCAGAAAATTTTTTTGTCGTTTCAGTCACACCCAAATTTTGTTTTTAAAATTTATGGTAAAAAATGTTGTTTTCCCTGCCACTGTAAGTGAAGTGTCCCCTGCCACGGGAAGTGTAAAAATACCCTTTTGTTCCTTTGTTTTATTTTATTCATATTTTTATATTTCTTTGAACAAATTCACTCTTGATGAAATTTCAATTATTTTTAAAAATTAAAGGTTTTCTTTACTTTTTGAGTAAATTGTTTTGCCCAAATTTAAACAATTAAGATTTAAAGGGGTTCAATCATTTTTTTTTCTTCATATTTTAATTTTTTTCCATTTAACCTGAGTTTTCCCATTTGACACTTTATTACTGCGTGATTATTTCTACAAAAATTTTGTTTTTTTTACTTTTTTCTGCATTAAATTTAAATTTTTTTTGCCCTTGAATTTGAAATTATTTTCTTTTATTAATTTTTTCAAATTTTTATTTTAAATTTTGTTTTTTCCCATTCTTAAAAAATATTTAAATTTTTCCCAGTTAAAAACCCTTTTTAGAAAAATTTTAAATTTTTATACTTTTTACTTTTGTTTTTAAAATTTTAAAAAATTAATTTCTTTATTAGAAAGAGAAAAGACAGTCTTTTTCCCTTTAATTCAGTCCCAGAAATTTTTTTAAAACTTGTATATTTCAATGAAAAATTTTTTTTTTTCTTGACCAATACCCTTCCCCATTGAGTTGTCCTTCCTCTTGCAGTTATCTTTGCTTTTTTTTTTTTATTCCTTCTGCAGAATTAGTTGCATCTTTTTTTAAATTCTAGAATTTTATATAAATTTTTTAAATTCTTCATTATTTTCCCTTATTTGTTCTGTGTTACTTTCCCATTTTTTCTCACATACCGTAAGTGATACTTTAGTGAATGCCGATATCAGACCTTTCAGTCAAATGTTCCCCCTGCATCAGTCCCTCATTTTTTTTCCCTTTACCGAGACAAAACCGACCCGGGGACCCCGGGAGTTTACTTTATTTTAACTCGTGTTTCCCTTGAGGGTTTCCTTTATTCAAGGGCCGGTACATAGTCTTGAAGCATGGTTTGCGGCCATTCGTTCCGTGCTAGGCTCTAGTTAAGGTCCTCCTTCAGAGGAAAGTTTTTATCAGACTTGCAAAAGAAGCTCTTTATCGACCCCCTGCTGTGTTTTTTCCGTTTTTTACTCCTTGGATATGGGGAGATTTTTCCGGGAAATCTTACAAAGTGGTCAAAATTTATGAGGAACGATTGTTTTTTCCCTTGTCCCATAAAAACAGCGGGATCCATAGTCGTTCTTGGGGAAACTGTAAAATGCTACACCCATGAGAAATGAACGTTGAGTCCCTTTTGCTTTAGATTAGACAAACTTTTATCATCATTTATAAATTGCTGCCCCAATCATCACCCCTTTTCCCCCCGGAAGGGGGTTTAAAAACCATTCCAAACTTTTGCAAAAATAGCAGCTTTGGAGAAAATTAAAAAAAAAAAAGCCACCTGTTTCCTGTGTGTTTTGGGGGAGGCTATCCCCCAAACTGTGACGATGGAACCACTTACACCCTTTAAATCTGTACGTTCCTTGTGCCCCGGGAAATTTCCCCCCCTTGTATCAAAAGAAATGTCACACTTATGCCTCGGGTTCTCCCAACCACCTCTTTTTTGGCCCCACAGAGAAAAATCGTGGTCGTCAACTATCTCAAAGATCCCCAAAGGAACCCAGTGTACAGAGCGTTTTTAAAACCCTTTGTATTCGTGTACATTCAAAACCCCTAGTCGGCGGAATTTTAAAACCCTGGGGGTTTCCGTGGCCAAAATTGCAATTAATTGTCCTGATAGTTACCCTAAGAAACGTCGTACTGAAAATGATACCCAGATCTTCCCTACGTACTTACCCTAGAATCATGGCCATGACACATCTGAGGGGCAATGCCTCTAAAACCCCTTCAGTACTCAAAGGTCTTTCTTTGGCCTTTCCCAAACCGCAGAACCCGAAGGGGAAAAACAGATATCGGGGTTTCTCAAAAAACCAGAACCGGCTCATTTTCCAATTCTCAAAAAAAACCAGAACCAGGCTCATTCTTCCAATTCCCCAAACAACCAAACCCCAAGGCTCGTTTTCCAAATTGGGGGGAAATTCGAGCGCCCCATCAAACCGCCCCATGGTGCCCAGTAGGTGTTTAATGAGTACCCCCATCCCCGTTCAAAATTTCCCTTTAAAAGCCTTAACAGTCCCTGAGAAGTAAATTCCTGCTGGATGTTGTTAAAGTCTTGACATAGTTGTTTTTGGGGGATGAAGTAGAACAAGTCTTTTTGATGACCTCCCCCTTTTTTTTTGCACATAATTTTCCCAATGCAACCATGGGCCCTAAAGTGCAAACATCTGTTTATAATGCCCCTTTCCCTTTGTTCTGGACTCTGGTGCGCAAGTAAATTATTTTAGGTCAATTTTTTGTTTAAAAGGAAAAGCATTTTATGACCATGTCCTTTCTGTAGAAAACCACTCATGGGTCCTCCCTTAGTGGAGTGGCTGGTTTTCGCCTGCATGTCCGAGGCGGGCTTTCCCCAACCTTTTCTATTTCCCAAAGGGAGAGACTTCACTGCTTCCTTCCTTGTTTTTCCGACCGATTACTTTCCCTGGTGACCTTCCCACTGGGGTTTGCTTCCCTGCAGACTTAAGCATTGTGCCCCGACCCTTTTTCGAGGGGATGCCCAAATTTACGCTTTTTATCATTCCCTTTGGGGGTTTCCCGCTTGGAACCCGGGAAAACTGTTTACTGCTGCAGAGTATGATGTCGGATTAATTTCCTTTTCAAGGGTAATGCATTCTCCCCCGTTTGGTTTAAACCCAACGGGCAGGGACTTTTTCCCCGTCACTCCATCAGTGTTCCACCTATACCTTCAGACTTGCAGGGTAGTCCCCATGCCTCAAGTGTCCAGGACACTCGATTGCCTTGGGCTGCAAAAACCTATCCCTGCAATGACGCTAGTTCGGTATAGTTTCTCCACAGGGAAAGCCTTGTCCCAAAAAAATTTCTTGCAAAAAAAATAATCCCCTCTCTTGTTGATGTCACATGCCGTTGCAAAAGACGTCTTGTTTCGGTAGTGCTCTCACTTTTTTAAAAATGTTGTTGTTGTTCCTTGTGTTTCCCGATGGTGAAACCCTCCTAGTTGGGCAGTGATTTCTTTCAAAGTAAAAGCCTATTTGTTGAACCCCCCCCCAAAATGTTGTAAGAGATAGTAAGAAACCCTTTTTTTTTTTCCTGGCCAACATTCGGCACAGTGTTTGCCTTTAGAGCAAATAACCCAAACTTGGGTTTACCTTTTTCAAATATCCCTTTCCCTGTTCAGGTAGGGATGAGTTTCACCTGACCAGTGGGGCGGTTTCTATTTTTGCCGGGGGGACCTCATCCACCTTTTACTGGGTCAATCTGTTCCACCAGTTTGGAGGAGAAAGACTTTGTCCCACTGAATTCCCCGAAGGGAAAATCAACGTTTTTTGACCTGTTGAAAAACTCGTAAAGCCAAATTTCTTTAACCCCGGGAAAGATGGGTAAAAAACGAAAATTATTGTCCCCTCGTATTCCCTTGAACCTGGGGACTAGACCAACTACAAAACCCGTGTACAGAATGCCTCATTCACAGTTGCTGTCGCCCGAAAAAATTGATCAACAAATGCTTGATGATGGAGTTTTTGCACCCAGCAATTCCCCTTGGAAAGCACCCTTTATTCCCAGTTTCCTAAGAAAGGTGGTACTTGGCGCCCCGTGTTGACTTTAAAGGGAAATTTTAAAAGGAAAAAAAACCCTTCCCGACGCTTCCCACTTCCCGTACTGGGTGATCTTTTAAAGTAACATCGGAGAAACAAATTTTTTTCAACCCTAGATTTGTTACAAGAGTTTTTGGGAAGTCCCCCTTCAACCCAGGGGCCCGCCAAAACTAACTGCATTCTCCACTCCTACAGGTCATTTTTCCCCTTTTCCCCCGTATGGCGTTTGAATTAAAGATCTTCCCCTATTCCCCGGGTTTTCAAGGCTCATGATAAAAATTTTTTAGAGGTCCATAGGGAATCACTTTTTGGTGTACTTAGATGAATAAACTCATTTTCTAAAGGGCGTGGATTCACACTTGAAAAAAACTTGATGTAGTACTTTTGGGGGGCTTTAAGAAGCCAATTTAAAAATCAAACTGTCTAAATGTCAAAAATTTTAGATCAAAAAATTAAGTTCTTTGGGAAAATAGTCACTCCTAGAAGGGTTACGACTGACCCAAGTAAAAATAAAATGCAGGGACTAAATTTTCAAAATCCCAAAAAATGCTTTATTCCGTAAAATCCTTTGTTGGGTTAGCAGGTTTTTATAGATCTTTCTTTTCCAATTTTTTTTCCAAAACTCCCTCTAACTGAGTTGGGTTTAAAAAAGTTTCTCCTTTTTTTTGGACCTTTTCCCTCAAGAAAAAAGGGATTCCCCAAAATCTAAAAAGGGAAAAACTAACATCTGCTCCAATTTTGAAATTTCCAGATTTTTTTAAGCCCTTCTATCTGGGCAACTGATGCTAGTTCAATTGGCAAAAGGTTTTCCGTACTAGCTCAGAAGACCGATTGGGAAGGGACAAAGCAGTTGCATTTGTACCGGTCCTTACGAAGGTGGGAAAAGTAATTATACAGTAACTGAGCAAGAAGCTTTTGAATAGTATGGTCTTTTAAAAAACTTCCGAGGGCCCTTATTTATCAGTACCTGTTCATGTTTGACAGACCATGCCCAAATGATACCCTTATTCCAGAACAAACAACCTATGGGAAAGGTTTGGGCCAAATGGACCTTGGGCTATCCAAGGTTCAATCCCCCCCTTTTAGCATTTTTCCCCGGCAAGTCAAATGAAATGCAGATGCCTTTATCGGGGGCATGTTAGTATGTAAATGCAGGGCCCTCCATTTAAATTTTCTGAAGAAAAATTTAAAAAAAGCCAACGAACAGACCCCCCTGTGGTCCCGGTGTGATTTGATTCCCGCTCCCGGAAAAACTTATTTTGACTGTGAAGCCACCAGACCCACAGTGACTTTGTCATTTAACCAAGAATTTCTGTATTTGAACAAACCGAGTTGGGTACTCCTAGCGAAGAGTAAACCCGTTAGTAAATTCCCCAGTCACTAGTGAAAGTACCCTACAGCTAGTTCCGATGTACCCGGGGTTGCCCACCCCGGTATGGGTCGTTCAGTAAAAAAAAGCCCGATTTTAAAATTTTTTTGGCCCCCGTATGGCAATGATATTTTTGAGTATGTTAAAAAATGTAAATGTCTGCATTCAAAAATAAAAGGGAATGCAATGGGCCCCAATCCAATCCCAAATATATCCAAATACTAGCGAACCGTGGGAAACAGTTGCCCCTAGTTTTTTTAACTAATTTCCCCAAAGTTTTCCCCCCAAAGGGAACAAACCCTCTGGTGTTATGGTAAAAAACCTTTTCCCCCCAGTTTTTGTGGGGTTTTTTCCTATTGGGAAAATAAGACTTTCCGAGACAGTACTTAAAACATTTAAAGAAAACCCCGCATTAAACTCAGGCAAACCCCCTCCTAAGTCCCCAGTAACAGGGTAATGGGGGTGAAATTTTGTTAAAGGAAATTTTTGAAAATTTTTTGCACCTTGTACAAGATCTCTAAATCCCACCCTTGTTTTCCCCATCATCCTGCCAGCAATGGGGTTTGCCCGGGAAAGAACCAAAAGAAAGTAATTTATGTCTTTGGGGGCCAATATCAATCCCAACAGTGAAACTTGGGGTGAAGTTATAAACCCGATGTGCATTTTGCTATAAATTCCCGCTTACAATTTTTTATTTGGTGACACCCCACATTATGCAAATTTTATGGTGTAGATAAACGTTTTCCTTATGGTTGTTATATTTTTTAATCCGAAACCAAAAATTTCAACCCTTTATGGGTTTTAAAGCAACTCGTACCAGCTTAGCTCAAAGTGTTTTTAGAAGAATCCGTGAAAAACTTCATAAATCCAGCAGGGGTTTTTCAAGAGTCCCCAAAAACTCGAGCAAAGCCATCCAAAAAACAAAGAGGGGTTTGAGATTATGCTGATTTAAATTTAACAAAACGGGCTGCAATGCCCAAAACTTTATCAAAAAATTTTTTGGTCCTTATCGAGGATTGAACATACACTGGGAAAAAGTATAAGGGTTTGAGAGTTAGTACTGGTCCCGTATAAAAAAAGCGCATTTTTGATCATAAAGTTGTATTTTGATGAAAATGATGTTCCAACCCAACCCAATTTGACAAAACTTTGACAATCCTCCTGATCCCTTTTACCCCTTTCCCCTGATACCAGTCAGACGATCAACCCGAAAGGGCGTTATTTTCCCACGTTTCCACAGGTATTGAGAAATCCCCAAATATCCCTTTGTAACATCCAAATTTAGATTTTTCCTCAAATTTCAGCAGAGTTGCCAATGACCCGATTTTTATCCTCCCAGAGATGACACCCATTCTGCAATGTCAATCCAAACCCCACAGAGTTGGGGGGTTTAAAAGTAAATAACCCGTATAGAAGAATAATTACAGTATCAACTTTTCAGTATTCAAAATTTTTTTTTTTTGTGTTCATGTTTTTCTCCGGGATTTTTGGAGTTAACAGTCTAGATTTGAGTGCACCCCAAATCTGCCCTTTTTGTTTTAAACCCCTCTTTCTTTGTATATATTCCTCCCTCAGAATCCGTGATCACAGAATACAATCGGGTCATTTAAAATTTTTTTTTTTTCACTTGTAATCTCAACGGGTTTAGTTCGATGTTCATTTTTTTGAGTTTTAAGTTGTGCTATAAATTAAAAACCCTTTTATTGCATTACAGTTTTCAGTTACGTAAGCTTCCATTCCAATGTTCTAATTATGTATTTAAAAAAATGTTTAATTTTTTTGTTTTAAATTGACATTGTTTTAAATCAGCCCAAGGTATACCTGCCCTCCTTAGTTTGTAAATTTGTTTTTTATGTCGGGAACATACGTTAGCGTCGCCCAACTCTCGTAGAAATAACCCCGTTACCATAAACCACTGTGCCCTTGACCAACCCACCAACCATCTCTGCCTGATCCCCTTTTGAAAAACCCTGTGCTGGGCCCGGCAGTATTCAAAGACCCCCTCACATATGGGGACTGTGGGCGGCCCGTTGTCCCGTTTACGAGAGAGAGAGAGAGATAGGTAAAGGCTGTAAGGGGGCTTTCCCAACCCTTTTCTGTAATTTTAAGTACTTTCCAGCCAAAGTGAGTATTACTTTACCCCCAATCAACGTCAAACTCCCAAAAGATACCTACTCTGGGGTTTTCCCGGGTATTAAAAACTCACTGCCTTAGGGTTTTCTTTGGGGGACTAACATCCTTACCCTTGGTTTTTGGGGGATTAACACTCCCTACCCGAAATTTTTCCTGGGTGGGCTAACATTCCCTACCCTGGATTACCTGGTTTATTAAAAATTCCCTACCTTTGGGGTTTTCCGGCTGCCCCAACAATTTCCCCCCCCTGGGTTATCCTCGGGGGAAACATTTTCCCTGCCCCGGGTTATCCTGGGTGACTAACATTCCCTACCCTGGGTTATCATGGGTGACTAACACTCCCTACCCTGGGTTATCCTGGGTAACTAACATTCCCTACCCAAACTTATCCTGGGTGACTAACACTCCCTACCCTGGCTTATCCTGGGCGACTAACACTCCTTACACTGAGTTATCCTGGGTGACTAACACTCCCTACCCTGAGTTATCCTGGGTGACTAACATTCCCTACCCTTGGTTATCCTGGGTGAGTAACATTCCCTACCATGGGTTATTCTGGTGACTAACACTCCCTACCCTGGGTTATCCTGGTGACTAACACTCCCTACCCTGGGTTATCCTGGTGACTAACACTCCATACCCTGGGTTATCAACGGTAACTAACATTCCCTACCATGGGTTATTCTGGTGACTAACACTCCCTACCCCAGGTTATCCTGGGTTGCTAACATACCCTACCCTTTGTTATCCTGGGTGACTAACATTCCCTACCCTGGGTTATCCTGGGTAACTAACACTCCCTACCCTGGGTTATCCTGGGTAACTAACATTCCCTACCCAAACTTATCCTGGGTGACTAACACTCCCTACCCTGGCTTATCCTGGGCGACAAACACTCCTTACACTGAGTTATCCTGGGTGACTAACACTCCCTACCCTGAGTTATCCTGGGTGAAAAACTTCCCTCCCCTGGGTTTCCTGGGTGACTAAAATCCCTACCCTCGCTTACCCTGGGTGACAACCCCCCTACCCTCGTTACCCTGGGTGACAACACCCCCCTACTCGGGGTTTACCCCTGGGTACTAAATTCCCTTTACCTGGGTTTCCTGGGTGCTAACTTCCCTACCCTGGGTTTTCCGGGGTGACTAACACTCCCAAACCCTGCGTTATCGGGGTAATTAACATTCCCTACAGGTTTTTTCCTAGGTGATAACATTTCCCCTCCCCGGGGGTTACCCGGGGCAACAAACACTCCTTCCCCGGGGTTATCCTGCATGACCAAACTCCCCCCCTGGGTTATCCTGGGGTGCAACACTCCTTACCCGGGTTACCCGGGGTGACAAAACACTCCCTACCCTGGGTTATCCGGGGTGACTAGCACTCCTACCCGGGGTTTACCTGGGTAACTAACACCCTCCCCTGGGTTATCCGGGGTGTCTAACACTCCCCTTACCCTGGGAAACCCTGGGTGACAACACCCTTACCCTGGGTTATCCGGGTGATAACACTCCTACCGGGGTTATCCGGGGTTAACTAACATAGTCCCCTGGTTATCCTGGGTGCTAACTTTCCGTTTTTTGGGTTCCCCTGGGTGAAAAACTTTCCCCTACCCGGGGGTTATCCTGGGTACTAACTTCCCTCCCCGGGGTTTATCCTGAGAACAAACACCCCCTACCCGGGGTTTTCCCTGGATGACTAACATTCCCCCCCTGGGTTATGCTAGGGAATAAACTTCCCACCCTGAGCTTCCTGGGTGAAACATTCCCTACCCTGGGTTATCCGGGTCAAAACCCCCTCCCCTGAGCTATCCTGGGTGACTAAAAAATTCCCCTACCCTGGGTTATCCGGGGTGACAAAGATTCCCTACCCTGGGTTATCCTGGGCGACTAACACCCCCTACCTGGGTTACGGGCGACTAACACTCCCTACCCGGGGTTATCCTGGGTGACTAACACTCCCTCCCCGGGTACCTGGGTGACTGCACCCCCCTACCCGGGGTTACCCGGGTTTACAACACTCGCTACCTGGGTTATCTGGGTGACTAAGTTCCCTACCCTAGGTTACCCGGGCGATAACCTCCTCCCCCGGGGTTTTATCCGGGGACTAACCCCCTCCCCCTGGGTTTATCCGGGTGACTAACACCCTACCCTGGGTTTACTGGGGCTAGCACCCTACCCTGGGTTTCCGGGGTAACTAACATTCCTACCTGGGTTTCCGGGGTGTCAACACCCCCTACCGGGAAAATCCTGGGTGACAAACACTCCTTCCCCTGGGTTATCCTGGTGACTAACACTCCCTCCCCTGGGTTTCCTGGTTAACTAACCCGCTCCCTGAGATCCGGGATGACTAACACCCCCTCCCGGGGGTTTAACGGTGACAAAATTTCCCCTCCCCGGGGTTATCCGGGGTGACTAACATTTCCTCCCGGGGTTTCCTGGGTTCTAACACTCCCTACCTGAGTATCCTGGGTGACTAAATTCCCTCCCCGGGTTTTCCCGGGGTCACTAAACCCCCCTCCCCGGGTTATCCGGGGTGACAAACATTTCCAAACCTGGGTTTTATCCTGGGTTACTAACACCCCTACCCTGGGTTATCCTGGGGACTAACTTTCCCCCCCTGGGTTTCCGGGGCGACTAACACCCCCTCCCCCTGGGTTACCTGGGTGGCAAACACCCCCCTACCCTGGTTTTTTCCCGGGGTGCTAACACTTCCTCCCCTGGGTTATATGGGCGCAAAACACTCCCTACCCTGGGTTACCCTGGGTGCTAACCCCCCAACCCGGGGTTATCTGGGCAAAAAACACCCCCTTCCGGGGTTTCAAGGGGGGTTTTCATTCCCTCCCGGGTTTTATCCTGGGCGACTAACACTCCCTACCTGGGTTATCCTTGGGGGTAACATTCCTCCCGAGTTTTTCCGGGGTTTTAACACCTCCTCCCCTGGGTTATACTGGGTGACAAACACTCCCACCTGGGTTTAGGGGTGATAACACTTCCTACCCGATTTATCCGGGGGTTACTAAACACTCCCTCCCCGGGGTTACCCTGGGTACTAACATTTCCCCCTGGGTTATCCGGGTTACAACATTCCCTCCCTGGTTATCCGGGGTGACTAACATTTCCCACCCGGGGGTTATCCTGGGTTACTAAACCTTCCTACCAGGGTTATCCTGGGTTACTAAAACTTCCTCCCCTGGGTTACCTGGGTTAAAAAATTCCTCCCCGGGTTACCGGGTACAAACACTTCCTACCCGGGGTTTTCCCGGGTTTTACTAACACTTCCACCCGGGGTTATCCGGGTTACAACCACTTCCCCCCCTTTGGGTTATCAGGGGTTACTAACACCCCCCACCCGGGTTATCCTGGGGGGGGGTAACTTTCCCCCCCCGATTTTCCCGGGTTTTAAACCTTCCCCCCTGGGGTTTCCTGGGTGATAAACTTCCTCCCCGGGGTTTACCCGGGTTTACTAACATTCCGACTAACCTTCCTACCCTGGGTTATCCTGGGTTATACACTTCCTACCCGGGGTTACCCTGGGGACAACATCCCTCCCGGGTTATCCGGGTTACAAAACACTTCGCAAAACCTCCTCCCCGGGGTTAAATTTGGGTGACAACACGTCCACCCTGCTTTTACCCGGGGTTACTAACATTCCTCCCGGGTTTTCCTGGGTTACTAACACTTCCTACCCGGGGTTTTATCCGGGGTTTAAACTAAAACTTCCTACCCGGGGTTTTTTCCGGGTTTTACAACATTCCCCCCGGGTTCCCCTGGGTTACAACACTTCCTACCCGGGGTTTCCTGATTTACTCCCCACTCCCTACCCTGGGTTATCCTGGGTAACTAACACTTCCTACCCTGGGTTATCCTGGGTTACTAACACTCTCTACCCTGGGTTATCCTGGGTTACTAACACTTCCTACCCTGGGTTATTCTGGGTTACTAACACTTCCTACCCTGGGTTATCCTGGGTTACTAACACTTCCTACCCTGGGTTATCCTGGGTTACTAACACTCCCTGCCCTGGGTTACTAACACTTCCTACCCTGGGTTATTCTGGGTTACTAACACTTCCTACCCTGGGTTATCCTGGGTTACTAACACTTCCTACCCTGGGTTATCCTGGGTTACTAACACTCCCTTCCCTGGGTTATCCTGGGTTACTAACACTCCCTACCCGGGTTATCCTGGGTTACTAACACTCCCTACCCTGGGTTATCCTGGGTTACTAACACTTCCTACCCTGGGTTATCCTGGGTTACTAACACTTCCTACCCTGGGTTATCCTGGGTTACTAACCTCCCTTACCTGGGTTTTCCTGGGTTACTAACACTTCCTACCCTGGGTTATCCTGGGTTACTAACACTCCCTACCCTGGGTTATCCTGGGTTACTAACACTCCCTACCCGGGTTATCCTGGGTTACTAACACTCCCTACTCTGGGTTATCCTGGGTTACTAACACTTCCTACCCTGGGTTATCCTGGGTTACTAACACTTCCTACCCTGGGTTATCCTGGGTTACTAACACTCCTGTGGAAAATTTTTTAATTTTCCAAAACTATAGTGCCTAATAGGTGTTTAATGTGTCTATATGGGTCAAAAATGTATTTGAAAATAAGAGTAGAACCAAGAGTTCCCTTTGCGCATGCGCGGATGTGCGGGGGGGACTGGAGCGGATTGTTTTGAATGTGGTGAAGAAGCTGAGAAAGCATGGAACCACGAAATTGACATTCACGGCGGCCTAAGGATTAATATAGGCCTCATTTCATAATAAGAAGTGTCGTAACTGTTCCTGGTGGAGAGTGAGGGAACGTGATTTACGGGACCACGGTAATAGAGTGGTAAAAAGTGTGATAAGAGTAGGACCGGGTGGCAGGTGCACGGCCAGGGTGTGTCCAGGGGACATACCCGTGTCTTAATCCTCGCTCAAACGGCCTCAGATCTTAATGGAGTAACCTCTAATTTGTATAATAGTTATGAGACGTTAAATCGTCTTGTGAATGGTAATGTAATCAGTGATAATAACATTAAGAGAATGCGGGATGTGAAATAGAGCGCCTTGCTCCGAGTGAACGTGTGACTCTCGTTACCGGGGGATAATGGAGATTTATGGATCACGACTTCTAACCGGGAAAAACCGACGGATACCTCGTCCTGCCGGAATGAGAACCGTGTCGGTGTAGCAGGACATCGAAACTGAGATGGTGAATGGAAGAAATAAGGAGTATCAATCACCCACAGTTAAGTAACCCTTCTAGTTATAACAAACTTATGCTGGCCAGTTGTGTTATGTTGTAATTAGATAGGTTATGAGTGATCCAACTACATCAAGTGACCACCAGAGAACATCTGGTAAGTGGTGGGATTATGTATAAATGTTTTCCTTGATGGATGTATCCAGGTGTATCCTACCCCCCTCCCCTTCATTCAGCTAAACTAATATAATCTATACAGTCCACAATTAATTAGTAGCACCGTACTTGTGGGTGCTACCCAATCCATACTGGTCTCGGATAGATATGGATAAGATTGTGAGGTCGAGGGGACCACTTGGTGCGACCAGGGGTGGTTAAGTTTTCTCACATGTCTACACGGGGTGACTACGGTAAACAATATGATTGTCCCCCAATGAGATTACTGGTATGTATATAATGTTGAGGTACATACAGGTAAGCACCCTAGAAAATTTTCCATATCTGCCCGTTGGTCCTTCGAGAACCGGATGCAATCAGTGAAAAAATTAATTGAATTAATTACTTAATAATTAAGTGACTGATTGAAGGAAGTGGGTGTAGGGTGCACAAGTTTAATCGATCGTGTGAAAGGATGACAATTAGCCAATTAATTGCTAGCACATGGGTTGGCTAGGATTTATACAAGAGTAAAGTGCAAGAATTACTCTTATAAGGCGCCCTACTTAAGTTGTATAATCAGTGATTAATAATTCTCTAACCATGACTGGATCTAAAAGGAGTTAATGTGGCTGACAAGTCCGTGAATTTTAGAGTAATGAAAGCATCATTACAGGCTATTAAAAGCCATGTGACGAAGGCATTTGATTTAGTGAATCAAAGAACCGTGAACCCTAATGAATTAAAGTTATATTTAGATGCTTTAGAGAGTAGATTTGATTGGTACAAATTGTGGTTTAAAGACTGTGAAAGAGATCTGCTGGAGAATTGTGCAGATGGAATGGAAATGAATGTTTAATTAATCAACATTACGAATTGGAAGAAAATCTGTCTTGTAAAAGTAAGGCTTTGAATAAATTAAAGGGTGTATGCCAGGCAGTTGATCAACCTATTAATGCAAAGGGTGGTTTTGCCAAAACCTCCATAGTACGGTCTGGAGGAAATCAGACTAGGTCGGCAGGAATTAATTTTCAATTGCAGACCAGCCAGCCAAACAGTTCTAAGGATATAACACATAAGGGACGCTGAAGTATCTGTCAAGTCTTCAAAAGGGAAAAATTAATCCCAGTGGTAATAATCATAGTTAAGAGTTAAATAGGCACATATCAAGTCAGGAATCAGTAATAGTGGTTCCTCACATCAAGGTAAGAGGAATAAGTACCTCGGTAAGTGTAACCCAGTTAATAAGAGGTCAGGCAAGGAAAAGAGAGACTGCCTCTTCTGCCAGGGTACTCATTTCACTAAAAATTGTAATGCCTGTAATTCATGGGATATTAAAGTGGAAAGAATGAAAGAACTTGACAGATTTATCAGATGTCTAGACAATCATAATGTAAAGGATTGTCATACCAAATTGAAACAGTTGCTATCAATGCAACAAGGGAAAGCACCATACAGTTATGTGCAGGGTTGTATGTGATTCTTATAATAATGGTGACAATAATGATAATGTTTAATAACCCTGACACTACAGTGACTGATGTAAAAGGTTGCAGCTAATGGCAATAATGATGGCCTAGCTGAGGTAGCCTTGCCGGTGTTGGATGTAAAAATTCAGGATAAAGGGCATAAACCCAAAACCATACGGTGTCACTCTCCTCAACACTGGTACGGGCCATGTAATATATGGCAGACTACCGCCTAGTAATAATGACTAGAGGAAGTAGTGAATACGGTCACGGTGTCTTACCCATGAAAGGTCAACCCAGTACAAGTATTCTTCTATCGAGAATGATGTTGAACCAGTCTAATTTGTGGGAGCTGGACAGCATAGGGATTAATGTAAATGAGGAAAGTCCAAATGATTCCTTTACTCAGGAACAATACCTGAAGGATGTTAAATGTGAATCTGGACATTACTGGGTGCGACTTTCCGTGGAAGCTTGACCGTCCAAGAATTACTACTAATTATAGGATGGCGTATGGACAGTTAAAGGGCCCAGCTCTGCGAACTGAGCAAGACACCAAAATTGTTGACTGCTTATAATGATATAATTAATAAGCAGTTAAATAATAAATTGTTCTTACTTCAGGCGACGAAAATGCACACCTTAAGTGCACAGGCGGTCCACTGAGCGAAGTAATTGGGTAAATAATCTTATGTGGACAATTTCCGGGTGTGTGACGTCAACTGAAGAGGAACTAATGAGGATATGTGAAGGGGTTAATGAAATAATGAAGAAATGTGCTGGGGCTGACTTGGGAATACTGAGAGACTTGTTATTGTTAAAGTCTCAAAATTCCAGTATGCCCAATAAATTAATCCAGGGAGCATAGGCTTATGCCCTGAGAGAATGGAACACAAAATTAGCCCATTTTGGGGTTCAATAATATGGTGGCCATGGATTTTTTGGGCCTATATGCGTGGGTGCTGGGCTGTTGGGATTGAGGGGAGATTGTTTTTGGTAAAAGTCTCAAAAATTTAGTATGCCCAAAAAACTTAATCCCGGGAGCATTGGGGTTATGCCCCCGAGAGAATGGAACATAATTAGTCATTTTGGGGATCAATAAATATAGATGGCCCTGGGGTTGGTGCCTTATGCAGTTTTTTGCGGGGCGCTTGGGATTGAGAGACTTGTTATTGTTAAAGGGCTCAAAAAATTTCCCGTATTTCCCAAAAAATTAATCCGGGGCTAGGTTATGCCCCTGAGAAATGGAAAAATAATTTCCATTTGAGGGTTTATAAAAAATGGTGGCCCTGGGTTGGTGCCCATATGCAGTAATGTGCTGGGGTGATTGGGAACTGAGAGAGATTGTTATTTTAAAAAACTCATAATTCCAGATGCCCAATAAAAATTAACCCCGGGGGCATAGGCTTATGCCCCGAGAGGATTAAAACCTAATTATCCATTTTTAGGGTTCAATAAAATGGGTGGCCCGTGAAGATGGGGAAAAAAATTTTCCCCTTATGTAAGTGTCTACAAAAGGGCCTCCGCCCCCGGGGCAGGTGGAAAATTTTTTAATTTTCCGAAAATTTTTGTGCCTAATAGGTGTTTAATGTGTTTATGGGTCAAAAATGTATTTGAAATAAGGTAGAACCAAGGTTTCCCCTTTGCGCATGCGCGGATGAGCGGGGAAAGGAGCGTATTTTTTTTTGAATGGTGGTGAGAGAAGCTGAAAAACATGGAACCACGAAATATGGGACGTTCACGGAGGCCTAAGATTAATATAGGCCTCATTCATAATAAGAAGTAGCGTAATTGTTCCTTGGTGGAGAGTGAGGGAACGGGATTTACGGGACCACGATATTAATGGTAAAATTGATAAGAGGACCGGGTGATTGACGCGCCACAATGGACTGTGTCCTGGGGAAAAATACCCTTGGATTAATCAATCAACTCATCGGTCTCAGATCTTAATGGAGTGACCCTCTAGTTTGTATAATAGTTATGAGACGTTAAATCGGCTTGTGAATTGTAAATTAAATTAATGATAATAACGCTAAGTTAAGAGAATATGTGAAGTGAAATAATGAAGGTCGTTTTGCTCCTGAGTGAACACAGCCTAGACCTCGTTGTTAACGAAACAGAAATGGAAACTCCTTGAGGTCACGACGTCTAAAGCAGGACAAACCACGGATACCTCGTCCTGCTGGAAATGAGAATCGGTGTCGTGTAGCAGGACCATCGCGTAAATGAGATGGAGAATCAAGAAATGAGGAATATCAATCACCCACAGTTAAGTAACCCTTCTATTATAGGCAACCTTAGACTGCCAGTAGTGGTATGTTTAATAAATAGATAGGTTACGAGTGATCCAGCTACATCAAGTGACCACCAGAGAACATCTGGTAATAGTGGGATTATGTACAAATGTTTTCCTTGACGGATGTATCCAGGTGTGCCTACCCCCCCCCCCCGCCCCCCTTCATTCAGTTAAACTAATATATCTATACAGTCCACAATTAATTAGTAGCACCGTGTACTTGTGGGTGCCTACCCCCAATCCATACTGTCACGGATAGATTATGGATTAAGAATTGTGAGGTCGAGGGGACACTTGGTGCGACCAGGGGTGTTAAGTTTTCCACATGTCTACACGGGGTGACTACGTACGGTAAACAATATGTTGTTCTCCCAGAGATTACTGTATTAAATAATTTTGAGGTACATACAGGTAAGCACCCTAGAAATTTTTCTCATAATTATTATTATATTATAATTATTATTACAAAAATACATAAACTAATATTAATAATAATATTATTATTAAAACTATAATATAATGTGTCCACACATTACTTACTAAAATATCTGTAAGTCATAAGTAGAGTGAGAGGTGAGTAAACAAGATTAAATGAATAAATGAATGAGTGTGTAGAAGGTTTGGTGATTAATGTAAACAAACGTTGTTATTGTGTTGTTGTAGTTGTTTGTTGCTGTAGTTTGTTGTTTTTTGGGGGGGGATGCTGTTTGTTGTTTTCTTGTTGTTGTAGTTTTGTTTTTGAGCTGTTGTTGTGTAGTAGTTATAGTTGTTGTAGTTGTTGTTGCTGTGTAGTTGTTGTTTTTGCTGTTGTAGTTTTGTAGTTGCCACTGTTGTAGTTGATGCTGTTGTTGTAGTTGTTGTCTGTTTGTTGTAGTTGTTGTTGCTGTTGTTATTGTTTGAGTTGTTTGTTTATAGTTTGTTGTTATTGTTGTTGTTATGTTGTTGCTGTTGTTATTGGTGGGGTTGTTGTTAGTTGTTGTTGTTGTTTGTTGTAGTTGTTGTTATTGTGATGATGCTGTTGTTGTTGGGTGGTGGGGTGGGCCTGTCTCAGTATAGTTACCAGTTCCTAGTAACCAGTTACCACAGTAAACAGTGTACCAGTAGATGACACACACCAACCGCTGGTGTGGTATCACTGTTATTCATATTGGCTGCTGACCATAACAGGCATTTCAACCCCCGTCAACCTGTAGTTCACTGGTGGGTCAGTCGAAAGATAGGGAGCAGAGAGAGGCAGGTCGGCTGTTTTGTGCTTTCCCAACTTTCCGTTATATTATACTTACTACCAGCTAACGTGAGTATACTTACCCCATCCACGTTATCGAAAACCCACATGACAATTGGTGGCACTGGTGTGGGCGTGGATTTAAGGGTATTTCATGGACGTTAGAAGACTGTTTTGTGGGTTGCCGGCAGGTCAGAGGTGAACCGTTCTGCCACCTCCAGCTAGCCGATTACCCTCACTCACACTCCACCCTGTTCAAGCCTGCAAGCCTGTTGCAAGCCATTGTTTTCAAGCTTCCTGGCTTAGTTCGTGTGCTAATTGCTTTCAAATCTCTGAGGGGTTGAACCCGCTTTGCAATTAAGCCAGTCCATAAGCCAGATTGTGGAAGTGAACGCTAGTCAGCCTGGCCTCACAGCCTACCAATCCAGCCTGTCTCCTGTCATCCACCTGCTCCTTCAAGCTGTGTGCATCGTTACAAACGTCTTCCAGTCAGCCATTCTCGTGGGTTAAGCCAGTCATCCAACACCAGCTTCCTAACCGCAGCTGTGAGAAAGAGTAGCCAACGCAAGTTCCTCTGAAGTATTGTTTCATAATCCGCTTTGGCTCCCAGTTGATCTGCTAAGAGTTGATTTACAAACCATTCCTGTGGCATAGAGGTGGGCTTAGTTAAATTAAAGCCACCTTCGTGGGTAGTTAGTGGAGTTGCGTGCCAGTGAGCGCCAGCGAGAGTCACGCTCCCATTCACCCACCCACTCTTCACTCATCTACCTGTGGTGGCTTTTTTTCCCCTTGTAACGGGGGTCCCTAGTACTGTTTTGGCTCACATAATTGGTCAAAGATTGTAAGGCTGGCGCCAACGATAAAAGCCCAGTTATGTAGTTCACCTAAAAGCACCATTTGCTACGACAATACAGTTGTGAGTGTAAGGAGTGCATAGAGCAGTCTGTCGACCCGCACAGGACAACTTCTCCTCATCACTCGTCACTCTGTCTACCACTCCAGACTTCAGTGATAATTTTACTGTTTATAGACATTTCTTGCATTTAATTAAAGACATTTGCAAGTATGAGACATTTGATAGTGAATTTCTTGTGTACTCTAAACCTTGTGTTTTCAGTGTAGACTCAGTGTTTTTCTTTGACTCATTATTCTTTTCAATATTTTCAGTGGTTATCACTCATCCATACTTTTTATCTGTGTTTTTTTTTTATGCTACTCTCTTCTGCTAAGTAAGTCTTATCTGTATGTACCAGTCAGTCACTCCGTGTAAGTAATTCCAATTTTTTCTATCTGTAATATTTACTGTGTTCTTTTCAGCATTGTAATTCACCAGTATTTGTCGTATACCAAATTATCCATTTATTTCTATGTGAACCTTTTTTCGTATGCCAGCAGTGTCTCATTCCCTGATCTACATTTTCGCAACTTGTGTACCAGTTTATTTTTGCCAGCAATTTTGGTCGTATCAGTCACAGCAAAATTTTGTTGTAAGAATATATACTAAAAAAAATGAATAAGTGAATATGTTTGTGCCCGCCGACTTGTAATGTGTTGTGTGCCCCGCCACTTTGTAAGTGTTACACTTCCAAGTTTTGTTTCTTGTTTTTATTTTTATTCAAATTTTTCCATATTTCTTTGAACAATTCACTCTTAGGTGTAATTTCATTACTTTTTAACGTAAAGGTGGTTTTTCTTTTACTCTGAGTAAATTGTTTTGTCTAATTTACATTAAGAGTTAAAGTGTTCAATCAGTTTTTCCTTCATATTTTTTATTTATTATTTAACCTACATTTTTCCAGTGTAACTATTATGCTGCCTTGATTAATTCTACACATTATTTGTTGCACTTGTTCTGCTGAATTATTTTGTTGCACTTTGTTTCTGGCAGTGAATTAATTTTCTTTTATTGATATTTTATGGCATTATTAATTGCTCAGTTTCCTTTAATTGTTTTGAGTCTTGTTTTCATTTTAATTATTTTTTCATGTTGTCTTTGCATATATTTTTTAAAATTTTTGTTTATGACATTATTAAAAATATTTAAATTTCCACCCAGTTATCTCTCGTTGCATACAATTTAGTGATTTTATTTTAAAACTTATTAACATTGATTACAATTTTTAGTTAATTACTTTATTAGCAAGAGTACAGACAGCTCATATTGCATTTAAACAGTCCCATAATATTTTTACTTTGTAAATTTCTATGTATTTTTTAATCTGTCCAGCAGTTCCTTTATAAACAGTGAGTTGTCCTTCCTCCTGTCAGTGTATCTTAGACATTTTTTTTTTTATTCTGCAGAATTAGTTTTCATCTCTTTTTATTTTCAATTTTAAAAACCCATTTTGTGGTCATTTTTATAGTTCATTATATTTTGTCTTATTTGGTTCTCGTGCAAACTTCCCTTTGCCATTATGTCTCACATACCTTCAAGTGGATACTTTAGTGAATGGCACACAGCAGACCTCTCAGACGTACTGCTGCTCCTTGTCGTCAGTCCCACAGTTCCTTACGACTGACAGACTCGCCCAGACACTGGACACTATAGTTTTACACTCGTGATCCCTTGATGCCTTATCTTTATTTCAATGACATGTACATAGTCTGAGCATGGTTTGCACATACTGCCATTCGTATCTCCCGTGTTAATGCTCTAGTTGACGGTCCTCCTTCAGAGGAAAGTCTTATCAGACTTGCGAAAGAAGCTCTTCATCGGTCCCCTGCTGCTGTTCATGTTGTTGATCTCCTTGATATGCGAGACTTCAGGTAATGATCTTCAGCAATTTTTTCTGATCCAGATTTCAGTACAGTAGGTATTGACAGTATTACCCAAACATGTATTTCATGTCAATACCAGTAGAAGTTTAGGGTTGGTGGGGGGGGGGTTCTTTTCTTCAGCCTGACCAATGCCTCTGGTGAAATAAATCTGTTTCAGTTTAAAGTCATGAGAAAATTTGCATAATGTTGGGACATTCTGATAAAAAACCCATATCAGAATGTAAACCTTTATTATAACTGTTTCATTTAAAGACCAAGCTTTCTCAAGTGTAGCTGAGGTATACATGCTTGGAAGAACAGTTGACAAGGAGTGAGAAGTGAACCTATTTATGTTAGGTCTGAAGGGTGATGTGTGCTGAGGAGCAGTTGAGCCATGGGTTCCACTAACTGGAAACTTCCTTTGTCCTGTATGATGGTGTCTGTGATATGAATGAGAGCCAATTCAAAGCATTTCCCTATACCTGTATTTTCTCTGATAACCATGCTTGCCCAGTTCCAGTCCAGTAATGTACCATTACAATACCTCGTAGGCACTGTAGTAACATAACCTCACTCCAGTCCCTAGACCCATTATGTGCCAATGTAATCTTTAGACTACCACCCACAAAATGGGTATGGGATGCATAATAAAGATATTAGGAACATAGGCGACTGCTATAAGGGAAGATATAGATGCCTGTACTTTTCTCAAGGATGACGTTAACCCTCTTCAGTCTAGTTGTGCACAGTGTAATGTCCTTGACAGTGACCAGATTAGAAGTCTTCAGATGAGTTTAGGCCTGTATCATTTACTTTTGCATTTACCACATCTGGAGTTATCTGAAGAGGGTTTTGGGGGTCAAAGCCCCTGCAGCCCAGTCTGAGACCAGGCCTCATGGTGGATCAGGGTCTGATCAACCAGGCTGTTACTGCTGGCCGCATGCAAGCTGATGTACGAACCACAGCCTGGATGGTCAGGTACTGACTTTAGGTGCCTGTCCAGTGCCTTCTTGAAGACAGCCAGGGGTTTATTGGTAATCCCCCTTACATATGCTGGGAGGCAACTGAACAGTCTTGGATAACTTTCATAATTATTAATTACTCCATAAGTGTTATATCGAATTATCTTACTAAAACTTCTCACAAATTGTTCTTGCAGAAATTCCAGTAGCAGTTATAAGTTGTAAGTACTTAAAATTTAATTTAATTAAAGCTGGCAAAATGCTCTGATAGACAGGGGCATTCTATAGTGCCAATAACATCATCTTTTCCCATCAAGGGAGGTTCTTTAATGCTGGTGAGGGGCTCTTGATCTAGGGAATTGGATCTGTGCTCCAGTTCCCTGAGTTAAGCCTGAATACCTTCCATATCCCTCACAAGTGCTGTATAATCCCTATGGGTTTAGCATTCCCCCACAGTTATAATAATAATAAAGTATCATTTATAATTTATTGAACCAATAAAAGTGGTTTTATCAGCATTGTAAAAACTTATCTCCAATGAATCGGATGGTGATGTAATACCTGATGGCATAAGTCTAATTCACAAAGTTCCCTGTGATAAGAAGAGTTTCACTGGCAGTAATCTATGATCTTGAGGGAAACAGGTGCTTAAAAATGTACTAATATAGAGTTTGATGTCTACAATGAATTATCTCTAACAAAATCCTGAGAGAACAGAGATCAAATTGTACAACATAACATGGGATCACAGACTGTGTGACAATGAAGATATTTTAGATGTGTCCAAATTATGTTAAATCATATTTTTAGTTAACTTCTTCAAGGGTATGGGCAGTGTTATATGGTCTTTGTGGGTTTAGTGCTTAATTTTTTATTATAATAGTGATTCAAGAGTATGAATGCCTACTTTAGAATTTTTATACGTTCATACATACATACACATATACGTATGTATATATATAAATATATATATATATATATATTATATATATAATATTATATAGACACACATGTATATACATACATGTATTATACAGTGGACCCTCGGCTAACGATATTAATCCGTTCCAGAGAGCTCATCGTTGGACGAAATTATCCTTAGCCGAATTAATTTTCCCCATAAGAAATAATGGAAATCCAATTAATCCGTTCCAGACAGCCAAAAGTATTAAAAAAATTTTTTTTTTTCAAGAAATATACATTTCCCTACAAAGAAAACAATGAGAAATGCACAATAACTATATAAATAAATGTTAAAATGACACCTTTATTGAAGAGTACTGATGAGTGATGAGACTTTTTCTTGAACACTCTGGGATTTCCAGAGTGATACATGAGTAAAGGCTTTACTTTGCAATCCTCACTACCATTACAACAAAACAAGAATGTTAGCCTGTTTTTCATACGCTTGTGTCCTGGGAGTGCCTTTTCCTCCTGAGTAATGTAGGTCCTGTTTGGCATTTTCTTCCAGAACAGGCCTGTTTCGTCACAATTGAATACTTTTTGGGAATGGAATTTTTCAGCTTCGCCATGCCTTATCACACTGTGTATGCCATTATGATTCTTAAATCTCTCAAACCAACCTTTGCTGGCCATAAATTCACCAATATGAGCACTAGTTCCAGGCATTTTTTCCTGTTCACCTGGGTGTTAGTCGACTGGTGTGGGTCGCATCCTGGGGGACAAGATTAAGGACCCCAATGGAAATAAGTTAGACAGTCCTCGATGATACACTGACTTTCTTGGGTTACCCTGGGTGGCTAACCCTCTGGGGTTAATTGTTTCTTGTTAAGCCACACCAACAACAGTCTCTCCACATCTTCAAGTAGTACAGCTGACAGTGGTGCAGCAACAGCTGAGGGTGATGCAGCAGCAGCTGACCGTGGTACGATAGTATTTTGATAGTATTTCTCACCCTTTTTACCACAGGGTTGGCACTAGAAGCTTTCTTTGGGCCCATGGTGGCTTATTTAGCAGTTACAAGCACTAAAAACAATGGAGTAATACAAAATGTATTGAATGTATGCATGGAACTGGCCACCTTGGCTTGTAAACAATGATGGCAGGGCAGCTGAGGCACTCAGGCTGAACAGACAAGTTCGGAACAAATCACATTGGTCGAGTTTTTCATCATTGGCCGGGCCAAAATTTTTATGCTCAAACGTTTCGTTGGGCAAATTTATCGTTAGACAATGCCTTCGTTAGCCAAGGGTCCACTATATATATATATATATATATATATAATATATATATAAATTATATATATATATATATATATATATATATATATATATATATATATATATATATATATATATATGTATATATGAAGTAAATGCTAGGGTGTTGGGGAGAGGGGTGGGATTAAATTATGGGGAATCAAATACAAAATGGGAGTTGACACAGTTACTTTTTGCTGATGATACTGTGCTTATGGGAGATCCTAAAGAAAAGTTGCAAAGGTTAGTGGACGAGTTTGGGAGGGTGTGTAAAGGTAGAAAGTTGAAAGTGAACACAGATAAGAGTAAGTTGATGAGGGTATCAAACAATTTAGATAAAGAAAAATTGGATATCACATTGGAGAGAGGGAGTATGGAAGAAGTAAATGTTTTCCGATATTTGGGAGACGACTTGTCTGTGGATGGGTTCATGAAGGATGAGGTTAATCATAGAACTGATGAAGTCAAAAAGATGAATGGTGCATTGAGGTATTTGTGGATACAAAAAACATTATCCATGGAAGCAAAGATGGAATGTATGAAAGTATAGTGGTACAAACACTCTTATATGGGTGTGGAGCCTGGGTTGCAAATGATGCAGCAAGGAGGAGGCTGGAGGCAGTGGAGATGTCCTGTCTAAGGGCAATGTGTGGTGTAAATATGCAGAGAATTTGGAGTGTGGAAATTAGGAGGAGGAGTGGAGTTACTAAAAGTATTAGTCATAGGGGTGAAGAAGGTTGTTGAAAGAGGTTTGGTCATTTAGAGAGAATAGATCAAAGAAGAATGACTTGGAGAGCATATAAATTTGTAGAGGAAGGAAGACGTGGTAGGGGTCATCCTCGAAAGGGTTGGAGGGCAGGGGTAAAGGAGGTTTTGTGGGTGAGGGGCTTGGATTTCCAGCAAGCATGCGTGAGCGTGTCAGATAGGAGTGAATGGAGACGAATAGTTTCTGGGACCAGGCGAGCTGTTGGAGTGTGAGCTAGGTAATATTTTGTGATGGGATTCAGGGAAACCAGTTAGCTAGACTTGAGTCCTGGAAATGGGAAATACAATGCCTGCACTTTAAAGGAGGAGTTTTGGATATTGGCAGTTTGGAGGGACTTATGAACTGTCGTATCTGAGTGCCTCAGCAAAGACTATAAGTGAGGTGAAAGTGTTGAATGATGGTGCAAGTATTTTCTTTTTGGGGATTTTCTTTCTTTTTGGGTCACCCTGCCTCAGTGGGAGATGACTGATGTATGATATTATATATATAATATATATATATATATTATATATATATATATATATATGTATGTATGTATGTATAGGGAGAAGGCTTACAGCTGTAAGCCTTCTCCCTGAAAGCTGGCTGCCTTGGATCAAAGTCTAGCGCAAGCTGGACTCCAAGGTATTGGTCCAGTGTGGGTAGATTGGTAAAGCATGATACCTTGTTCCAAGGTTGTGGTTTTCGGGGGTCTCCTTCACCCCAGAGATCAGTGTTTGTGTAATTTTTTCGCTGCTCTCGCGCAATTCCTTGTTTTTTAAAAAATTCTGTAAGGTGATGATGCAGGGGATGAGATAAAAAAGCGAAAGCCTTTCCCTGAAAGCTGGCTGCCTTGGATCAAATTCTAGGCAACTGGACCCCAAAGGTATTGGTCCTGTGGGTGATTGGTAAAGCACTGATACCTTTTTTCCAAGGTTCGGGGTTTCGAGTCTCCTTCAGCCAAGACGTGTTTTTTTTAATTTCGTTGCTTTGCTTTTTCCTTGCATTTTTAAAATCTCTAGTAAGGCTGTGCATGCGGGGGATGAGGGGAAAAAGTGAAGCCTTCTCCTGAAAGGGGTTGCCTTTGGACCCAAAAGTCTGCACAAGCGGACCCAAGGTATTGGCCCAGGTGGGTAGTTTGGGTTTTAAAGCACTGTTTACCTTGTTTCAAGGTTTTCGTAGGTTCGAGTTCCTTCGCCACCAGGATCGTTTTATATATATTATAATATATTATATATATATATATAATATATATAAATTTTATAAATATATTTATATATTTTAAAAATATAAAAAAAATAGGGTGTGTTTTGTGTGACCCCCACCAGTTGTACTCATCTATTGAGGTTCCGGGGGTCGGTCCAAGCCCCTGGCCCCGCCTCTTCACTGGTGCTACTAGGTCACTTCCCTGAAACCGTGACTTTATAACCTTGTTTTAAAGCTTTTTATGGTTCTGCCCCCTCTACACCCTTTCCCCAAAAACTATTCCATTCCGAGTACTCTGTGGTTTAAAAAGAAGATTTTCCCTAACACCCGTGTTCATCTGGTGTGTGTGTTGTGTGCTCATCAAATTTGGTTGAAGGCGTCTTTTACTCACCCGGGCCCCCGCCTCTTCATGAACGTACTGGGTCCTCTCTCCCCCTGCTCCATAAATTTATCATACCGTTTTTTAAAGCTGTATTGATTCCTGCCCCCCTTACCTCATTTGATAACTATTCCATTCCTGACAACTCTGTGACAAAAAATACTTCCTAACCCCCTGTATTCATCTGATTTTAAAAAATTCCCAATGTGACCCCGTTACTGTGTCCCATTCGGGAACTTTCCTGCTCTGTCCCCCCTGTTGATTCCCCTTGGTATTTTGTATGTCATTATCAAAGAAAAAGCTGCAGGTAATACAGGACCCCGTAAAAAGTCTGTGCAAAAACAAAAAAAATCAAAGAAACACGTTTGTTAGGGAAAACCCCGGAAAATTTTAAAAACAGTATAATGTCAACTTCTTCTACATAAAAAAAAAGGACCCAATTAAATCAGCAATTACAAAGAAAAATGGGGAGTGTACATAAATGATGTTCTAACAAAAAACGTCAAAACCTTTGTTCAGGCTGAAAAACTTAAAAGGGAAAAAAAAAAAATACATCTGTTTAAGTGAGATGGGGAAAATACTAGTAAGGAAAACTCAAAGGAAACAAATACACTCAAACGAACACGATTTCTTCCCTTTCCTTTGAAAAAAACTGTCATTTCTGTAAAAATTGATAATGCCCCTTTAAAAATATATACGTGTGGTGATATAGTGTACCTTTTAAATTTTTTTTTTTTTATTATTTTTTTTATTTTTTTACACAAGTAATGCTACCTCCAATACTTTTTTTTCGTCTTTCTTATGCTATTAATTGCTCTAATTTTATGTTACAATCAAATCTTACTCCAAATTAATATTATTCATTGTTCTTACCTGTCCATTTAATTTTGTTTACCACTACTTGTTTTTTAGTCACTTTTTATTGTGTGTGCAATTAGTGTATATTCCAATTACTTTTTTGCAAGTACCAAAACTATCTTTTGTAGCTTAGTACCAACTACCTCATTTTTTTTTTTTACTTTTTATTGTGCAATAAACTGCTTAACTTATTTAATATTACAAATCAATCTTACTCCTAAAACCAGTAATTATTTCATAGTGACTATCTGTCCATTTAAATTGTTTACCATTACTTAAATTGTAGTCCTTATATATTTTTTTTTTTCCCTTATTTTAGCTTTATATAACTCCCTTTAAACCCATATATTCCAATTGTTAAAATAATCAAGGTGCTATTCTCAGGTGTTTAAAGTTAATAAGTTCACTATTTTGCCATTTACTCCAAAGCTCATTTATTTGATTACCACTTTATTGTTCACCACAACTTTTCATTAGTCCCTTTATATTATAAATTTTTTATTATAATTCTAACTTTTAAAGAAATTACCTTTAAAGTACTACCTACTATCATATTCCCAGGCTCCATTATTTGATCATCACTTTTTTGTTCACCACAAATTATTTTAGTCCCTTTTATATTGTCTCCTTTATTTTTAGCTTTAAAAAATAAAAATTAGCTCATTATTTTTACATTTGTTAAATAATTCAGGTGCTTTTTTTTTTTTTTTAGCTTTAGAATATTTACTTTATTTTTTACCTTAATTCTAACTATAGATTCACTACAAAAACTTATGATTACAAGCATTTATCCTGATAAACCAACCTCTTATTTAATGACTTAAATGATTCAAAACAGTTACTGTAATTACTAAACAGCAAAAATCAAAGGCACTTCTCAGAGCCAAAAAATAACTATCTTTAAAACAATATCAGATCTTTAAGCAAGCATTATTGACCTCCTAGCATTATTAATTCCTTGCGTTGCCAATATGTCCATCATTACACTAACTGAAACCTGGCTAAAGCCTGATACTCAGATGTCTATACCATTCCTGGTTACACAGCCATACACAACTGTAGGCAGACCAACAAGGGGGTGGGCACTGCTATATACTACTCAGGGCCAACTAGAATGTATCACTAATACTTGCACCAAAAAGGGGTGAACATGGGGAATATATAAAGCTAAATCAAATCCAAATACCTACAAAAACCTCTCACAGTGATAAACATCTACAGAGTTCCACAGTCAAACATAGCCAATTTAGCAAAACCTAGGGGAAATATGATACTGATGCACGCATGAACAAAGATCACTTACTACTTTCAGGTTTACTTCAATATAAATCTCCTGCAGACCAGGACCCACACGTTACTGAATTCACAAACACAAAAGAGTAACTGCATGTTGCAAACCAACAGTAACAAAACCTACAAAGAGTTACAGAGACTAGTGTTTCCTACTGACCACATCTGGACCAACACCATATCCCCTTTAAAATCAGGCATAATTACAGATAATACCACAGACCACTACCCTACTTTCCTCATAACAACTCTTGGTAAAATACCCCAAGACACTACTAAAGTCACCTTCAGACTTCACAATGAGGCAGCCATTAATAACTTCACAACAGCAGTAACAAACATTGACTGGCACACTGAGCTAGAAATCTATACAGATATTGACGAATGTTTTAATAATTTTCTAAAAAAGACCCAGTACCTTTATAACAAGCACTGCCCTAAAAAAACTAAACAGATGACCCGGTGCCCGGTGGCCCGGTGGCCTGGTGGCTAAAGCTCCCGCTTCACACACGGAGGGCCCGGGTTCGATTCCCGGCGGGTGGAAACATTTCGACATGTTTCCTTACACCTGTTGTCCTGTTCACCTAGCAGCAAATAGGTACCTGGGTGTTAGTCGACTGGTGTGGGTCGCATCCTGGGGGACAAGATTAAGGACCCCAATGGAAATAAGTTAGACAGTCCTCGATGATGCACTGACTTTCTTGGGTTATCCTGGGTGGCTAACCCTCCGGGGTTAAAAATCTGAACGAAATCTTATCTTATCTTATCTTAACCCTTTCAGGGTCCAAGGCCAAAATCTGAAGTCACGCACCAGTGTCCAAGAATTTTGAAAAAAAAAAAAAATTATTTTTTCTTACAGAATTAAAGAGGCATATTTTGTGAAGGTAAAAAAAACAAAAAAAAATTAGAATCTGATAAATACTTACCGAAAATACAGTGCCAAGAAGTTTGTAAAAAAATGATTTTGGTGGGGGGGCAACATCGACGAATTCCACATACGCGTATTATATTATTTTGTTTTTTTTGGGTTTTTTTTTTCTTTTCTTTTCCAATTTTTTTCTATTCCTACTAACATTTGGGGGCCTGAGAGACCAATACTGTATATAATTTTTATATAATAAAACTCACTGTATTGAACACAATAACCGCACTAAAGTTATTATCATTTTATTGTTTACCACTGTTGTTTATTACAATAAACATGCACAAATATTGTATAATACTAATGTTCTATCATATTTACATATTTACAATCACTGGACATGGTTTTTAGAACTGCTGGAGCTTGTGGAACTCCTTGAAACAAGGCACCATGCACAGAGGCCTTACATTCCTCAAAACATAAAACCGAGTTGTCTTTGCGTCTTTGTTGCCGTCGTTTTGTTTGTGCACAGACAATGCATCTTTTTCTGAGCAAATTTCTTTTGAGTTGAAGGAAGCGTATTATGAAATGATCCCCTTCTCTTCTCAAACGCTTGGGTATATTGTGATGAATTCGAGGACCATGTTTATTGCAGGTGTTGTTACCTGGTACTTCATTATGAGTTTTTCTGACAACAGACAAACAAAATTCACCATACGGTGGTCTGTTACCAGTCTTTTTTGGTACATATTATATGCATTCAGCATTGAAATGTCCATGAGAGGGAAAGGGAAAAAGTTTCATGTACCACTTGTAACTCTTACGAAACACAGTCAACAAAACCAATCTGCATGTCACACTTGTCAACCAAGGGGCATTTTTGTGTATAATCAATCACTGTCATGGTTTTCGAATACGTTCAATTAGTCACTCGATCAACTTTGCCACTGTCTTGCATTTCATTACGGTGAATGGTTGTCAACAATGTGACATCTCGTTTGTCATGCCACCGTAATGCCATGATGTCATTGGCCAGTAAAACACTGCACTTTCATCACCACGAACACCTGCGTTGAGCCTGGGCATATGTTACGATTAGAACGCACTGTGCCACACACATCTGTCTTGTTCATCTGCTTGAAATCACTGGAGTAATGGGCTTGTGTACCAGTTATGGGTATTTAATGTATGGCCCTTACCAAGATAAGGTGCCATCATGTTTCTCACTAGGGCCCCACCTGATATACCAATAACTTTCTTGGTATCTTTCAATGTTTTACTACCCGGTATACAACAATATCCAACACCAGGCCACTGTCACATCACAGAGTACAAAACAATTTTTAACCAAAAGCGGTTCCTTTTGCTGGGTAAAATACTGCTTGAATGAACAGTCTAACCTTTGAAAAAATCAAAGACTCGTCAATTACAAGATTCTTGAATGGATAAAAGTATATCCTGAACTTTTGTTTGAGATACATGAAAACATTTCTAAATTTTGTATAACCTGTCACTTCTGTCAGGCCTGGTTTTGTCAGAGAAGTGCAACATACGTAAGAGTAAGAAAACCTGTTCATGGTATTATTTCATGAAGGATGGGGTACAAATTAGCGATTGTGGACCAGTATGCTTTTATATTATGCTTATAGACGTGAGCATAAGCATTATTGTTGCAAAAAAGCAAATACATTTCTGCAACAGTCGTCTCTTTCCACCTGTGTAGTTTTGACTGTGGTGATAAGATCGTTTTTGGGCCATGGTGTACTGAAAATACTTATTACTTTCCCGGGACAATAGTTTCCATCAATGGGCTGGTCAAAGAATAATTCAAAGAATTCCAGTTCATTGGCCGTGGTTCCAAGGGGAAGGTAGGTAGAATTCCACTTTGCGAGTCATCAAAGTGGTGAGGGCTGGGAACAAATTGGGAATTTTGCTGCCAATCCCAGATAACGGTTTGCTGGTGGATACTGGACACATAGGCTGGTTGTACGGGTGGTTGTGGCGGGCTGGTGGGTGACGCTCCGCTTTGTCCTTGAACTGACGAGTCAGCAGCGTGGGTTCCCGCATGGCACAGCGAGTCACGCATGGCGGTGCCACTACCACCACCAGCCCCACTAACACCACCACTGATGTCTGTGGCCCATCCATGCCAAGTGTAGCCACATCATCCTCACTTTCACTACCTAAAAGGGGTGTTAGGGCCACGGGATGTACCCCGGGATGTATTTCGGGATGTACTCCGTCCCCTGGGCATAGCATAGGGGACACTACCCGAGCGCATGCGGGCGCACATACCGACGCTTCACTGGTGAATAGTTTCCTCACTATCACTACTCGAATGATCGTCGAGCGCAATAAAATCACAATCCACGTCAGAATCATCGTATTACTGAAGTCAGAGGCCAGGCCACGGGAAAATATTAGGTTTTTCTCTTACGTTTTTAGGAACAACCGACCGTGAGTCACGAGGGGCCACACCAGAGGTAGAAGGTCGAGGATCGTCGGGGTTTTTGCACTATTATCGATATCCTGGTCATTATTTTCGGTCACTAACTCATCAAAGCCGTAGAAATTCGTCTTCATTTCCACTTCCATCAGTGTCAGAAAATATCAGACAGGAAGAGGAGAGTCCCAATTTTCCGGGGGGTCAAGCTGACTTGCGACGAGACATGGTGAACAAGGGTGACTGAGCCGGCGTTCCCAAAAATGCTATGCAGGCGCCTAGATTTTTTGTTTATGGCGCACACCCACCGCACAGACCCATTCTCTCATATGTAGGCCTATGAGCGCTTTCGCGGTAAATTTGACGGCGCTAGAATTTTGGCGTAGATCTACGGTTTGGACACTCACCGACCAGCCGTAGATCTACGGGACGGACCCTGAAAGGGTTAAGAGGGCTGAACAGCCCCTGGCTAACACCCAGCATTCTCAAATCCATAAATACAAAACACCGATATGAAAAACAGTACAGAATGGGTCACATAACCAGAGACCAAACAAAACGTTACTCGTCAATCCTAACCAGCCTGATAAGAAGGGCAAAAAAATTGTATTATGAGAACAGATTATCCAACTTACGAGGTGTATAAAAAAGACCTGGAAGACCCTATCAGAAATTCTGGGAACAAAAAAGATATCACGGGCATAGCGAAATAAAATTAGCAAAATCAGATGAAAACCCCCAAATCCCACCAACAGAAACAGCAAACAGACTCAATGATTTCTTCTCCACTATAGGTCAAAACCTTGCCAAAAAAAAACCCAAGCTCAGATACCCCACCAAATGACTACCTCACTGGTAACTACCCGAACACCCCTGTTCCTAGCTCCCGACTAACCCATACGAAGTCTCCCCTTTTTATCAACGCACTGAAAAACAAGGCAGGAGATTTAAATACCTTACCACCCTTTATATACAAAAAAAGCGTCAAAGTACTATCACCAATCATTGCAACACTCTTTAACAAATCCATTGAAATCCTCCACCTTTTCCCCACAGTTCTCAAAATAGCAAGGGTCACCCCGATCCATAAAGGAGACCCAAAAAGTTGAATAACTATTTGGCGAATATCCAATTTACACCCTCTCTCAAAAATCTTCGAAAAATTAATTCATAAACGAATCTAAATCCTACCTCATCTCCCAAAACATTCTCAACCCCTGCCAATTTGGTTCAGGCCTAATAAAAAATTACTAATGATGCTATTATACACATGCTAGAACATATTTTTACACTGCAATAGAGAAAAAAGAAGTCCCACTGGGGATCTTCATTGACTTACGTAAAAAACTTTGATACAGTTGGACCATGACTTGCTCCCGTAAAATTGTCCACTTGGTATTAGAGGGCACTCCCTCAACTACCTCAAGTCTTTCCTCAGCAACAGAAGCTAATATGTGTACGCAAATGGGGCAAGCTCTTCCGCACAACCAATTACAGTTGGGTGTCCCACAGGGAAGTGTCCTTGGCCCTCTTCTCTTTTTCCTATACATAAATGACCTACCAAATGCTTCGCAATTTCTCAAACCCACACTTTTTGCAGATGACACTACATATGTCTTCTCTCACTGAGCCCAGTCACGCTAGCCAATACTGTAAACAAAACCCAATTACAGGAAAATATTTTACCTGGATGAGGACTAACATTATTATTATTATAATCAAGGGGAAGCGCTAAACCCGTAGGATTATAAAAAGCGCCCAGGGGAGGGGGATGTGGAAGGCATTCAGGTTAATTCGGGAAAATGGAGCACAGATCCAATTCCCTAAATCCAAGAGCCCCTCACCAACATATGAGGACTAACAAACTTACACTAAAACATTGACAAAACCTACTTCATTCAGTTTGGTAACAGAGCTCAGATGTACCTCTTAACATAACGAAAAGTATCACCTATCACAAAGCTAACAGAGGGAAAATTCTTAGGAACCACCTCGATAATAACTCAAATTTCATACACATATACAACAAATTTCTAAGAAAATTTCCAAGACGTAGGCATACTAATCGCAGATTTCGGTACTATGTTCCACAGTCAGCCCTCCTGGCCCTTTATCACTCTCTATTTTTTACCCCTATCTCACCTATGGAATTTGTGCATGGGGCCCCAACAAAAAATTAACCATCTCAGACCACTAATTACCCAACAAAAGGCTTGGGAGTTAGAATTGAAACAAATTCTCACTACAGGCAACACACTCCCCAATATTAAAACACCAACTACTAACCATACAAAACATCAATACTTATTATTGCACCTATTACATACATGAACACTTAACTCTGATTTTTAACCCTCCCCTCAAACATCTCCTTGCCAACCTCAAACAGAACACATGACCATAACACAAGGCACAGATCACTCTTTGATGTTCCTCGTGTCCATCTCACGCTATGCAAAAACTCAATGCACATAAAAGGCCCTAAAATCTGGAATTCATTACCTGTAAAATATAAAAGAAACACTACCTGTTTTTTAAATTCAAGCCCTTTTCCCTCAAAGTTCATTACTCACTCAAAACCAAAAATAAAATACTGAATAACTGAAACCTTATAAATTGTATATCCAAAATGTTACTCACAATTATATCACATAAATTTTTAAACCTAGGACCCAATCTAACTTTGTTATTTTTTTAAATTACACTACCTAACAGAATACTCCTTCTACGAATGAACAGCAAGCATGCAACCATATGACCTGTTTTGTAATTACTCATTTGTCCCTTTATAGTTATTTGTTTACAATAATGTCTTTCACGATTCATCATTGCTTAGTTAATCTTAAGTTAATTTTAAGCCAGCCCCTAATGCTATGCATATAAGTGGCTTTTGGGATGCTGCTCTTACCTGTATTTTTTTTTTTTTATCTGTTGTAGCTAAAAATATATTCCCTGTTGTCATGTAAGGGGGTAAATTTGGGAACGTAAAGTAATTGGGAATATGGGAGTAAGGGGTTAATGTAGGCAGGGGATATGCAGGCGAGGTGGTAGGAGAGATGAGTGCGGAGGTCGTAGGTAAATGTGGGTCACTGGTGACTACACCTTCACCTCTCATACTCTGCCCACCACACTACTCACCCTCCACTATTTGAAATAAAATAATGAATAAAAGAGCAAATAACGGGACAGTGAATGTTACTATTCTACTCAAAACCAGTTTATTATTAAGTCTTTGTACAATAATATATTTGGGAACAGGGGTTCATCATTGGGGTTTAGATAAATGGGGTGGTACACATAAGCAGTGAGACAGGGAATTACAATAAAACCTGACGAAAATGAATTAACTTACAATATGGTTCAGAGGACAGTTCATCCACGGGAAAACAAAGGGCCACAGGTCCCAAGACCTACACAGGCACGTGTACTGCGCCAAGCCAGTACTCTGCCCAATGCCTCCAACGTCTCCTCCAGAGACTTCAGCACCTTTCTCCCGGGGGCCCTGCACCCCAGCAACAGCTCTGCTCGAAGTCTGTCTGCTCAGAGCTCTGCACCCAGGCCAGAGCTCCGCACGAATCTCCTCTGCTCACAGTTCCTTGGGCTTATATGGTGGTCCAAACACCCTCCACAATGAGGTGTTGAAACCACGTGTACGACCTGATGCCGAGATCTGACGCCAGCGATGGAACAAAGGAGCTGATACATACATCGAAAAGGCATTGTCTCTGACAGACATTTGCCAAGGCAAGGCGACCATATAATTGGTTAAAATTAGGCCTCCCCAGAGACCTCACAAGCCCAGCTGAACTACATCACACTGTGTGTGTGTCATGTTCTAACTTGTGATTTTGGCATATTAATATATATAATATATATATAATATTAAAATATATTTATTTTATATATATATATATAGATATAAATATATATATAAATATTATATATAATATAAAAATTTAATATATATATATAATATATATATATTATATAAAATTTTATATATGTCGTCCCGAAATATGGTAAAACTGGTCAATTAGCAAGAACTCATTTAAAATTAAGTCCTTTCAAAATTTTCTCTTATACCTTTAAAGATATATTTTTTTCATTAATGTTAATGTAAAAAATTTTAATTTTGCACCAAAAGCATCTTAGAAAACTTACCTAACCTCATTATAACAAGAGCAATTTAGTTTTGGGCCTAACCCAAATTTAAATTTTTTTAAATATATTTACAATTTAATTTAGTACTAAACAAACACAATCAAATATATTTTTTTCGTTAGGTTCAGAATGATTTTGGCGAAATTATTGTATACACAAATTTTCACTTGTCCTATATGGCAAATGACGTTGCTATTTAAGCCAAGATCGCAAACTCTTTCCTATTCGGCACGACATATATATATATATATTATATATATATATATATATATATAATTAATATATATTATATATATATATATATAATATATATATTATCGTGCCGAAGAGGCAGAACTTGCGATCTTGGCTTAAATAGCAACGCTCATCTTGCCATATAAGACAAGTGAAAATTTGCATATGCAATAATTTAGCCAAAATCATTCTGAACCTAACGAAAAAAATATATTTGATTGTGACTGTTTAGTAATAAATTACTGTAGACGTATTTAAAATATATTTAACCTGTGGAAAATACTGTATATATTTTCCGGAAATACAGTATTTATATGTAAATAGATGGCCATACTGTATTTAATAATATATGTCATAGAAAACGGAAAGCCTGCGTCTGCGCAGATGGGTCTGGCCATCTTGGTTTTGAATTTTGTACAAATGTTGGTGTACTGGAAAGAATTTTTCGTGCTCTAGAGGTTAAAATTGTGTTGACACTTCTCAAATAGGAGGCGAAATTGGTGGATGTGCATTCCTGCATAACTTGAGATATCAGACGACTGGACAAGACAGCTCCAGGAACCTCAGATAAGCTCTCTAGATTTGTGTGTAATTCTGGCCAGCATTATTTTCATAGATTTAGTTAAAGTGAGGTTTTCTGAGTATGATACACATTAATCTCCAGTCAAATTGGTGAGTGATATTAAGATATATTTTCCTTCTGTTATGTAATTGTGTATATATATAACCATTTATTTTTTTAATATACAGTCCACAAATTTATATATTTACCAGCATTCCTGGTGATGTATTTTTCATTTGATAATTAATGGGTTACAGAGCAACTTGTGGTTATGACAGTGGTAGGTATCGAAGGGGGACATTTTTGCGACCTAGGTGTCCCAAATTCCTACTTGTCTATGTAACATTAATAAATAATAATTATCTTGTTTATCATTTACTGTTATGTAATAATTAGTTTTCATTAGATAAATTTTAATTTTCCACATTTAATATGCCCGTTGGTCCTTCGAACTGGATGTAATTAGTGAAGTCATTAATTAGTTAATTACTTAATAAATTTATATGTGAAAGACAGGAGGTGGATGTTAAGTTCCCCAAATTTTTCTTAATGTGTAGTGGATTATAATTAAATTTCAAAATTAATTTTGATAAGCTAAGCTCAAGTCTGGCTAATTTATTATTAATTTTTGTATAATACTAAATTTTATAAGACAATTCTGGCCAAGATTTATATCAGTGTATGTGTAATTGATTAAGACAAGTGTGGATTAAAAAATATATTGTTTATAAATTAATTTTGCTATGCCAAATTCTGGTAAGGATTTTATATTTGTATAATATTAATTTGATAAGCCAATTTTGGCCAAAATTTATATCAGTGTATGTGTTAATTGAATTAAGCCATGTGTAGCTAATTATTAATGTGTATTTAATTTTGCTATGCCAAATTCGGCAAGGAATTTATTAATTTGTTTTAAAAATTAATTTTGATGAGCCAAGTTTGTAAAAATTACTTTAAAATTTTATTTATAATGTTAATTGCTAAGCTCAGGTAGTAGGATTTATTTCAAAGGTAAGTTGTACTATTTTACCTTTTTTAAAGTGCATTAATTTTTAATACTAATCAGTGTTATTAAGTTGAATTTAAAATACATTGCATCATGGCTGAAAATGAGGAAATTAATTAGAAGACAAACATATGGAATATAGAGCAAAAAAGCTTTATTTCAAGCTAGGAAGGGCATGTACAACATAAATAAATGTTTGGAATTAAATGAATCAAGAAACTGTGAATACTGATGATTTAAAATTGTATTTAGATGCTTTAGGTAATAGATATGATTCATACAAATTATATTACAACAAATATGAAGGAGATTTGTTAGTAAACTGTGTAGATGAGACTGAAAGTAGATCTCATGAATTAATCAGTATTATGAATCAGAGAAAAAGATTCTTTCTTGTAAAAGTCAGGCCTTGAATAAATTAAAATGTGTAAACCAGGCAGTTGGTCAGTCTGCTTCAACAAATAATATGTCTTTGCCAAAACTCCCAGAATTGTATGCCTGTGTTTAATCCTGGAGAAAATTGGGAGGAATTTTGTCAATTTTTAAAGCAGCTGTGCATGACAGGAGTGACCTAGCCTGTGTAACTAAATTATTTTACCTCAAAGGACAGGTAAGAGGAGATGCTCACTTATCTTACAAGCCTTTCCCAATGTAGATACTTTACAAGGAAGCATTGACTTGTTGAAAGTCACTTAGGGTAATATAGAACAAGTAGGTTGGATCTAGTGAATATCATTGTTAATTAAAATCTCAGATCCACTTAAAAGTTACA
>NW_026479377.1:0-12970 GCF_026875155.1 Cherax quadricarinatus | reverse complement strand
TCCCCCAAAATGTAGGAGGAAAAAACAAGTCACAGAGAATGGAAAAAGTACAGAGAACAAAGGGACCCAGGAAAATAAAGAAATTAGCTGAAGAGCCAGAAACAAATATGCACAAAAAGAAGGGAGGCTCAGCGACAATACGAAAATGACAGCATCGAGATTCAAGTCTGACCCAAAGCTGTTGATAGCCACACCAGGAGGAAAGCATCAGTAAAGAAACCAGGTAATCAGGCGAGGAAGGAAGGTTGGGGAGTTCACAAGGAACGCCAAGAGGTATATGAGGAGTTTCAACATGAGATTTAAAGAAGTATTGTACAGTGAAGACAAGAAGAACTCCAGGAAGTCACAGTCGGGAGGTACACCAACAGGTGCTGGTTGAAAAAAACATAAACCGAGGAGTAGTGCGACCCCTAAAATGGGTCACAATGTGTATAATGTATTATTACCTGTTAATATAAATTTTATATGCTTATGTTGCGATATTAGGCTAAACGTAAATATTTTGCTTTTATTATATTATTATTTGATTTAGTTAAATTATTAGGTTTAGGATGTAACATTTAATATATTATTCAGTGCTCATAGTTCGAGTGTTAAGTAGCTGACAGCATTTTTCTAACTACGGTAATTTTCACTCCGCTGTTTCACTGCCGGCTTCTTGTTGCTGGGCAGCAGCAGTCCAGAGAGAGTCACGTGATCAAGGGTGGGGTTGTTCACCACCTACCTGGGGGGAGAGTCGGCCTGGCCTGCGCTAGCTCTTGTCAGTTTGACGTTGCTTCTAACAAGAGGACCTTCTCCAGCTCTCCATTGCAGGCCCTTGTTGGAAGAACGTCTCTGTCACTTTCTTGTTGTTGGTTCTATGTAACTCTGTTCACAGAACATGGTCTAGACTTAGTGATTTTCGACGTTGTACTGAGGTTGTGTGTCTCATAGACACTCTGAGAAACTCAGGTCCTGAGCTGTAGCTTCTGACTTAATTTGTACTGGTATCTGTGTACTGTCACAGTCGGGGATTTTCTAATGCTGAACTTAGATTCAGTAGTATGGGAGTTTTGTGACTTTTGTGGAGGATCTGCAGATGGTCCCTACTTAGTGTCGTTATATTATCTCCTTGTTCCTGATTCTGTGTCGCTGTTGCTTGTTATATTGGTCGTTTATGGTTCAAGCAAGCTGTTCTGATTGCCAGGTTGGTAAAGAAGTTAGTTTATGTAAGGACTTTTAGTCAGTCACTGGTTAAGTCTAGTCGAGTCTTGAGACATAGCGAACTACTTAGAGCACTTACACACTTACACACAGACTTAAATATATATGTATTATGTTATTAAATACTAACAATGTACCAGACGGTACTTAAAAGCCATTAAGATGTGATATGTGCCTTCAGCACAATACTACTGTACACGAAAGAAGTGTAGGAACTTGTATCCTATATTACATTCAATTGATTACTTTAATTTACTTTGATAATTTACGCCTGCACAACTTTGTTATTAATAAACTTATTAAACTTAAATTTCTTTAGTTAGTAGCCTATCATTTGTAATCCTGAAGCACTATTGAATCTTACTAAATTCTAATGGATAATTGGACCAGGATACTGACTACTTGTTACAAAAACCTAGTAACAGGTTGGATGCTAGAAGGGCAGTCCTTTCTAGTATTCACTGGAGATCTCTATCATTATTAGATATCGCGTTTTTTGTAACAAGAAGGTGAAGAAACTGCTAAGTGAACTTGATACCTCAAAGGCAGTGGAACCAGGCAACATCTCTCTGTGGGTCCTTAGAGAAGGAGCAGAGATGCTGTGGGTGCCACTAACAAAAATCTTCAACACAACCACTGAAACTGAGCAGCTACCTGAGGTATGGAAGATGGCAAATGTAGTTCCAATTTTTAAGAAAAGGAGACAGACACGAGGCATTAAACTACAAACCTGTGTCACTGATGTGTACAGTATGCAAAGTCATGGAGAAAATCATCAAGAGGAGAGTGGTGGAGCAATTGGAAAGGCACAAACTTATAAACGACAACCAGCACGGTTTCAGGGAAGGAAAAATCCTGTGTCACAAACCTACTGGAGTTTTATAACAAGGTAATATAAGTAAGACACGAGAGAGAGGTGGACAGTCTGCATTTTCTTTGGCCGCAAGAAGGCCTTCGACTCAGTTTTTCACAAGAGGTTAATGCAAATGCTAGAGGATCAGGTACTCATAATAGGAAGGGCACTGCAATGGATCAGAGAATATCTGACAGGGAGGCAACAACGAATCATGGTACGTGACGAAATGTCAGAGTGGGCGCCTGTGATGAGCGGGGTACCACAGGGGTCCAGTCCTAAGACCTGTGCTGTTTTTGGTATATGTGAATGACATAACGGAAAGGATAAACTCAGAAGTGTCCCTGTTTGCAGATGATGTGAAGTTAATCAGGACAATTAAATTGGTCGTGGATCAGGCAGGACTACAAACAGACCTGGACAGGCTACAAGCCTGGTCCAGCAACTGGCTTCTTGAATCTAATCCCGCCAAATGCAAAGTCGTGAAGATCGGGGAAGGGCACAGAAGGCCGTAGACAGAGTGTATAGTCTAGGTGGCCAAAAACTGGAAATTTTCCTCAAGGAAATAGATCTTGGAGTGAGTTTAATACAGAGCACATCTGAGGCGCACATCAACCAGATAACTGCTGCAGCATGCTGGCGCCTGGCAAACCTAAGAATAACGTTCCGGTACCTCAGTAAGGAATCGTTCAAGACGCTGTACACCATATACGTAAAGCCCCTATTGGAGTATGCAGCACCAGTTTGGAATCCGCATCTGGCCAAGCAAGTCAAGAAATTAGAGAAAGTGCAAATGTTTGCACTAGTCGCAGAGCATAGGGGACTATCCTACGGGGAAAAGGTTAAATTGGGCCTGAAGACACTGGGGGGACAGGAGGGTCAGGGGAGACAATTCCTCGCAGTATAAAATACTGCGAGGAATTGACAAGGGGGGACAAAGACAGGTTGTTCCAGAGATGGGACACAGAAACAAGGGGTTGCATTGGAAGTTAAAGACTCCGATGAGTCAAAGGGATGTTAGGAAGTATTTCTTCAGCTATAGAGTTGTCAGGAAGGGAATAGCCTAGAAACGACGTAGTGGAGGCAGGGAACCATACATAGTTTTAAGACGAGGGATAACAAGCTCATGGAGCAGGGAGAGAGAGGGGTTTAGTAGCAATAAGTGAAGAGATAGGGCCAGGAGCTGTGAATCGACCCCTGCAACCACAAATAGGGGTTTTTCACACACACACACACAAAACACACACACCCACACACACACACAAACACAGTGACTCCAACTGTTTCAATAAATAATTCATCCTCCTACATTTTACTTGAAATATTCCTCTCGCTTTTTTTTTTCCCAAATAATTCGTAAACTCTCACATCTTTAGTGAACAAGTATTCGTTGCACTCCAGATAATATTCCCACTTGATTTTAACACACAGCTTTAATCTCATTTAACCCCAGTCTCGCGAACTCTGTAGTGTGAATTAATACCCCAGTGGGATGAGTGAATAAACCAGTGGTGAGTACACTCACCACTGATTATTCATTATAAATCTTAATCCTCTTGAGAACTACTAGAAATCACAGGTTTCCCTTTTAATCGCAACTAACACTTTCTGCAAATATTCTCGCGTTCCGTTTTCCCAGACCTATTCATCCCCCCTCCAGCATCTTTCCTCCTTGTTAGTTTTTAACTGGTCATGACCATTTGCTCCCGAGACTTCCCAACTTATGAATCTCTCTCTAAAACTTTACTATTTTCATTTCAAGCAAATTGCTGACAAAGCCTCTCTCTCCCCATTCTCTAATTACAACATCTTTTGTTCCTCTCACTACTCTCTTAAACTATTTCTATTGCTCTTGATGCTCTGCCTTGCACATATAATACACGGTATAAATCAACTTAAAACTTTCCTTTATAACTTCCTCCTTTCCCACTCTAAGGACAGTAATAGGTTTAGTAGAAAAACACAAATGAGCGAGGAAGTGGTAAAGAGAAAGGAGAGTCTTTCAAGGTTTACTAGCTAATAGCCGTAGTGCTAGGAATAAGATGGACGAGTTCAGATTAGTTGCTAGTGCAGGTAACATTGATGTATTTGCCTTAACTGAGACGTGGTTTAATTAAAAAAGTCGAGACATACCTGCGGAATGTCACATTCAGGTTTGAATTGTTCCAAGGGGGGAAGATAGATAAAAGTATCGGGAACGGGGGTGGGGAGGCATGTTTGTCCGAGGATCCGCTTGAACAATTGCTAAAAAACGGGTATTAGTCTGAAGTAACACAACAGAGTCTGTTTTGGATAGAATTTTCAGAGGGGCAATGAAAAACTGATTTTAGGAGTGATATACCGTCCCCCAAACTTAGATAGGGACCTCAAGGGAGACTACTAGGGAGGAAATTAGTTAAGGCCACAAGGCACAATAATATAGTAATTCTAGGAAGACTTTAACTTTAGTCAATTTGATTGGATTTCTTGACTGGGAATTAGAATCATAACGACTTCTTAGAAGTAGTACAGGAGTGTTTTTTGAAGCCGTTTGTGACAGAACCTACAAGGGAGAAAATAACCTGCTTGACTAGTTCTGGCAAACAATGAATCCCATGTTTAATAATTTACGAAATTTCAGAGGAACTGGGTGCTAGCGACCACAATTCAATTACATTTAGCATTGAAATGAAAGTACAAAGTAGCGATAACTCAGTAACGTCCCCAGATTTTCGCTAGCAAATACGATGGGCTAGAGTAACACTATCATTCTGTTGACTGGGGTAACGAAGAGAGCTTCAATATGACCAGTTCTGAACACTAACATGCTGCTGAAAGAACGTTTTAATCTCAATCCCATATAAAGAAATTAGATCAAACAGAAATGACCCAAAATGGATGATAATAGCAGAAATATCTACTAGGGCATAAGAAAGGAATTTATAGGCGTATCAAATAGAGGTGAGGGTCCATCTATGAATCAGAATGACATTAAGAGGGACATTAACAAGGGATAAGAAAGCAGAAAGGGACTATGAAATTAAAGTTGCTAGGGATTTTTCTAAAACTAACCCAAAAAGTTTTTTCAGGTCTATAGAACAAAAGTTAGAATAAAGTATAGGTCCCCTTAAAATAACTATGTGGCATCTATTGACAAAAGAGAATGAAATGTGGCTCGATTTTAAATAATAATCATTCTCTCAGTTTTTTACAACAGGAAGACACTAACAATATTCCAGAATTAAAATTTTATAGTGGGCTAGAAGATAAATTATGTAACATCACCAGTCACTTGTGAAATGGTTGTGAAGCAGATAGACAGACTGAAGCAGCTTTAAGTATAGGCGGGGGGGAGTTCGTTTGAGACGGACCTGCCTCGTATGGCCACGTAGGCCTTCTGCAGTGTTCCTACTTTCTTATTCTTATGTCATAAAATAAGTCGTATCGGGTCCTGATTATGCTTTTTCAAGGGTTCTTAAGGAATGAAAAATGAACTCTGTGAACCATTAACTAATATTTTTAAAATTTATCTCTTCCAACAGGTGTCGTGTCGATAAAGTGGAAGATGGCTAAAGTAATTCCAATTTTTAAAACAGGGGACAAGTCGTTACCGTCAAATTACCAGCCCAATAAAGCCTGACCTCAATTGTAGCAAATTACAAGAGTCAATTATACTGAGATTTAAGAAGCCATCTCTATAACATAGCTTGATTAATGATACTCAGCAGGGATTCACAAGAGGCCGGTCTTGTCTAACTAATTTATTAACTTTCTTCAGTAAAGCTTTTGAGGCTGTTGACGACGATAAAGAATTTGATATTATTTACTTAGATTTTAGTAAGGCTTTTGATAGAGTTCCGCACCATAGACTGTTAAAGAAAGTGGCAGCTCATGGCATTGGGGAAAAAGTGCTCTCGTGGCTCGAGTCATGGCTCACAGACAGGAAGCAGAGTGTCCATAAATGGGGTTGGAAATGTAAACACAAATGCAGTATAATGTGATCCTTTATTGACAACGTTTCACCCACACAGTGGGCTTTTTCAAGTCACACACGGATCTGTGCAAGAAAGGTATAAAATACCGACAATATGAAAGTTAAGACACATGTGCAACATCTGGATATCTTTATTGTAGTAGACGTTTCGCCATCCAGTGGCTTTATCAATACAGATTCTAGGACATAATAGGAAGACAGTAGAACTATATACAAAAGATGAGGTAATCAGTCCCTCGGCCTTGGATTAGTGTTCACAGCATCGTTGGTGGAGGAGAGACTGGAGCAAAGCAAGAAGACTGGCGCTTTTTATAGCGTCAGTATAATGGGAACGGGGCAGCAGAACGAGCAGTCAAACAGTAGGCGGGATTCCCCCCAGTGGAAAAGGTCCTATCCCAAAGAGATGGGTTAGTTGCAGCAGCCGTGAAGAAGGTCTTGAGATGTCCTCTGAACCAAGATTCCCATGATGTTGCAGTGTCTGACAAGTTGTGCAAGAAAGGTATAAAAATACCGAAATATGAAAGTTAAGACCACATGTGCAACATCTGGATATCTTTATTGTAGTAACTATTCGCCATCCAGTGCTTTAATCAATACAGATTCTAGACATAATAGGAAGACAGTAGGTCAACAAATATGCAACAGATGAGGTAATCAGTCCCTCGCCTTGGAGTAAAGTGTTCACAGCATCGTGGTGGAGGAGAGTCTGGAGCAAAGGCAAGAAGACTGGGCGCTTTTTAATAGGCGTCAGTGAATGGACGGCAGCCAGACGAGGGCAGGTGACTGGTAGGGGCGGGATTCCCCATTGGAAGAAGGTCACTCCCAAAGAGATGGGTTAGTTGCAGCAGCCTGTGAAAGGTCTTGTAGATGTCCATCTGAACCAAGATTCCATAATGTTGGCAGTGTCCTGACAAGTGTGCAAGAAAGGGTAATAAAATACCGACATATGAAAGTTAAGACACATGTGCAACATCTGGATATCTTTATTGAAGGAAGAAGACGCTTTTTCGCCATCCAGTGGCTTTATCAATACAGATTCTAGGACATAATAGGAAGACAGTAGAACTAAACAAAAGATGAAGGTAATTCAGTCCCTCGCCCTCGCAAGGCCGAGAACTGAACCTCATCTTTTGTTAGGTATAGTTCTCCTGTCTTCCTATTATGTGTCCAAGATTCTGTATGGATAAAGCCACTGGTTGATGTTGCGAAACGAGTCTACACAGGGGAGGGACAAAGAAATCCAGATGTGTTCACATGGTCCTTAACTTTCGAATATTGTCGGTAATTTTATACCTTTTCTGGTTGCACACATTGTCAGAAACTGCAAACATCATGTAATCTTGTTCAGGAGGACAGCGAGGGCACGGCAATACCTTCGTTCTCGCTGCTGTCAACGAACCCAAGAGGGGTGGGTCAAGTTGAGTGGGAAGGACCGTGACATCGCACTGGAATCCCTCCTACCAGTGACGGCCCTCGTCTGCTGCCCGTCCTGCATTAGGCACTGACGCCTATAAAAAGCGCCAGTCTTCTTGCCTTTGCTCCAGACTCTCCTCCACCACGATGCCTGTGAACACTAACTCCAAGGCCGAGGGACTGAATTACCTCATCTTGTGTATATAGTTCTACTGTCTTCCTATTTATGTCCTGAGAATCCTGGTTATTGATAAGCCACTGGATGGCGAGAAACGTCTACTACAATAAGATATCCAGATGTGCACATGCTTAACCTTTCATATTGTCGGTATTTTATACCTTTCTTGCACAACTTGTCAGACACTGCACATCATGGAATCTTGGTTCAGAGGACATCTACAAGACCTCTTCACGGCTGCTGCAACTAACCCATCTCTTTGGGAAGGACTCACTTCCACTGGGGAATCCCGCCTACCGCGGGGTGACTGCCCTCGTCCTGCTGCCCGTCCCCATTCACTGACGCCATATAAAAAGCGCCCAGTCTCTTGCCTTTGCTCCAGACTCTCCTCCACCACGATGCCTGAAAACACAACTCCATAGGCCGAGGGATGATTACCTCATCTTTTGTATATAGATCTACGTCGTTCCTCTTAGTCCTAGAATCATGAGTATTTGATAAAGCAACTGGATGGCGAAACGTCCTACTACACTAAAGATATCCAGATGTTGCACATGTGTCTTAACTTTCATATTGTCGTATTTTATACCTTTCTTGCACAACTTGTCAGACACAGCAAACATCATGGAATCTGGTTCAGAGGACATCTACAAGACCTTCATCACGGCTGTGCAACTAACCCATCTCTTTTGGGAAGGACCTACTCCACTGGGGAATCCCTCCTACTAGTGACTGCCCTCGTCTGCTGCCCGTCCCATTCACTGACGCCTATAAAAAGCGCCAGATCTTCTTGCCTTTTGCTACCAGACTCTCCTCCACCATGCGGATGCTGTGAACACTAACTCCCAAGGCCGAGGGACCTGATTACCTCATCTTTTGGTATATAGTTCTACTGTCTTCCTAATATGTCCCTAGAATCTGTATTGATAAAGCCACTGGACGGCGAAACGTCCTACTACATAAAGATATCCAGAATGTTGCAAAAAGATACATGTGTCTTAACTTTAACTTTCAATTGTCGGTATTTTATACATTTTCTTGCCAACTGTCATAACTGCAAACATCATGGAATCTTGGTTCAGAGGACATCTACAAGACCTTCTTCACGCTGCTGCAACTAACCTCCCATCTCTTTGGGAAGGACCTACTTACACTGGGGAATCCCGCCTACCAGTGACTGCCCTCGTCTGCTGCCGTGCTCTCAGTTCCACTGAACGCCTATAAAAAGCGCCAGTCTTCTTGCCTTGCTCCAGACTCTCCTCCACCACGATGCTGTGAACACTACTCCAAGGCCGAGGGACTGATTACCTCATCTTTTTATATAGTTCTAACTGTCTTCCTATTAAGTCCTAGAATCTTATTGATTAAAGCACTGGATGGCGAAACGACCCAACTACAATAAAGAAAACCAGATGTTGCACATGTGTCCTTAACTTTCATATTGTCGGTATTTGCGTACCTTTCCTTGCACAAGCTTGTCCAATCACTGCAACATCATGGAATCTTGGTTGCAGAGGACATCTAACAAGACCTCTTACGCGCTGCAACTAACCCATCTCATTGGGGAAGGGAACTACTATCCACTGTGGAATCCCACCTACCAGTGACTGCCCTCGTCTGCTGCCCGTCCATTCTCCTGACGGCCTATAAAAAAGCGCCAGTCTTCTTGCCTTTGCTCCAGACTCTCCTCCACCACGATGCATGTGGAACACCTACCTCACAAGGCCGAGGGACTGATTACCTCATCATTTGTATATAGTTCTACAGTCTTCCAATTATGTCCAAGAATCTGTATTGATAAAGCCACTGGATTGGAAACGTCTACTACAATAAAAAGATATCCAATGTTGCACATGTGTCTTAACTTTCATATTGTCGGTATTTTAAACCTTTCTTGCACAACTGTGTCAGACACAAGCAACATCCATGGACTCTTTGTTCAGAGGACATCTACAAGACCTTCTTCACGGCTGCGCAACTAACCCCATCTCTTTGGGAAGGACCTACTTCCACTGGGGGAATCCGCCTACCAGTGACTGCCCTCGTCCTGCTTCCGTCCCAATTCACTACGCCTATAAAAAGCGCAGTCTTCTTGCCTTTGCTCCAGACCCCACCTCCACCACGATGCTGTGAACACTAACTCCAAGGCCGAGGTACTGATTACCTCATCTTTTGATATATCTTCTACTGTCTTCCCTATTAATGTCCTAGAATCTGTATTGATAAAGCCCCTGGATGGCGAACGTCTACTACAATAAAATATCCGAGATGTTTCATGCACATGTGTCCTTATCTTGCAACACACATCTACACTGGGAGGTGGAGAAAGCTCACGAAGAGTAATTTATAAGCAGAATTTGAGGGTCAGGTGAAGAATGCTATGCATCTGATGATCTACCGGTTGGCGGTTATAGAGTCCTTGAGAGGTACTTATGGCAGGGAATTGTACACAAGTTTGTAGACCTTCTCTCTGCAGTGTTCTCTATGTTCTCATGTGGGATAGCGAAGAAGAAGTTTTCTTGGACGATGTATCAGCTATGTATAGAAGCCAACGTTCAAAGCTCTCCAAGACAAGCTCAACCAGGTCGAGCCTTCAATCCAGTTCAACACTTTGAAGAAGAAGATCGACAACACTCATCCTTTTCCTTGATGTTCTTGGCTCTGCAAAGCTGACCACGAACTTCGTTTTAAAGTCTATCGAAACTACCACCAACCAAAACGAGAACTTCTCCACTTCTACTCTCACCACGACACCAAAACCAAACGTGGTTGGTGATTATTAGGCTTTCTTCCTACTGCACTAGATCTGCGCAATGAGCTCCTTGAGGAAGAATGCACTTTAATTGAACACCGTATTTCCAAACTGGTAAGACACATATGCAACAGTTAGAAACAACGTTTATTTCCGAAACGTTATCGCCTACACAGTAGGCTTCTTTCAGTCGAATAACAGAAAATAGGCAGGAACAGTAGAGAACGTGAAGACGATGAAATCAGTCCATCACCCTTGTAGAGCCGTAGATATGAGTTGTCAGTCTCTCGGCCTGGAGAAGTTCAGTTCCATAGTCAAACTACTCTGAGATCAAGCGACAGTGGAGAGACATTAAATACTGTCGGAAGGAGAGGTGCAGACAGTAGAGTAGTAGTAGTAGTAGTATTGAGAATGAAAAACCACTGAAGGTCATGTCCCTCTCAGTTCCCTGACTATGAACTGAACTTCTCCAGGGGCCGAGGGACTGACAACCTCAAATTCTAAACGACTACAAGGGTGATGGACTGATTTACATCGTCTTCACAATCTCTACTGTTCCTGCCTATATTCTGTATTCGACTGAAGAAGCCTAATGTGTAGGCGAAACGTATCGAATAAAGTTGTCTAAAACTGTGCATATTTCTTACCTACCAACCTGTCGGTATTGTATACCATTTTGATGATCATACTTGTCAGACACAGCAACACATGGCATCAATGGTACAGAAAACACCTTGGACAAGCTTTCAAGTTGAAGTGTAGGAATCTAGAGGGCCATGACCTTTCAGTGGTTTTACATTCTCACTACTACTACTACTACTACTACTAATACCCTGACTCTGCACCTCTCCTTTCACGACAGATTTAATCACCGCACTGTCGCTTGATCCTTCAGATAGTTTCCTGACTATGGAACTGAACTTCTCCAGGGCCGAGGGACTGACTAACACTCAAATTCTACGACTACAAAGGGTGATGGACTTATTACAATGCGGGTGAGCGTGTCACATCTCTTACAGTTCCTGCCTATTTTCTTTGTCTTCGACTGAAGAAGCCTACTGTGTAGGCGAAACGTTTCGGAATAAAGTTGTCCTAACTGTTGCATATGTGTCTTAAACCTAACAACCTGCTGTCGGTATTTGTATACCATTTTGATTTCATTTTCCAAACACCACTATCCTCGTCACTTTCATCAGAGACTGCAGACGGCGGCATTAAACATCTTCCAACACACCCAAGAAGACACCTGGCCGAAGAAGAGATACATAGTCCTCCCAACAACACCATTGCCAAACATGTTCCCAACATCTTTGCCAAAACAACATGCCAAGTACTACCCTCACAACCACGACCATCAAGGACATCACCAGTATAGACAGGACAAGCTCCATCCTCTGCAGGGGTATACATAATCCCTTGTAATGACTGCAACAAATTATATGGTGGGCGAAAACGATCAAGAGACGCTCCAAACTCGCAATTTCAGAACACCAATTTGGCAAGCAGGACTGACGATACAAGGAATGCCTGTGTACAGCATCGCAATTCACACAACCATTTAATTAATACAGAAACCAAGACTTATAGCCACAGAAGACAACACTAAATACAGAAATCCTGGAATCATCGCTTATCTCTAAACCAACAATTTCAACCAGAACAATGGCTTTATAACATAGCTGAACCACTCGCCAAGAAACTTCTTCATCGCTATCCCACATAAGAACATAGAAACACTGCAGAAGGTCTACAACTTGTCCCAAAACCCCTGCCAAGCTACCCAAGACTCTATAACCCCACCCGGTAGATCATCAGATGCAGCATTGTTGAGAGTAAGACACAAGAGCAACATCTGGGTATCTTTATTGTAGACGTTTTTGCCATCCAGCGGCTTTATCAATACAAATTCCGACATAACTTGAAGACAGTAGAACATGTACAAAGATGAGGTTTAAACAGTCCCCAACCCAGGAGTAGGGCGAACAGCACCATCTCCACGAGTAGGTGCTGTTCGCACCTACTCCTAGGTTGAGGGACTGATTACCTCATCTTCTGTACATAGTTCTACTGTCTTCAAATTATGTCCTGGAATTTGTTTGATAAAGCCACTGGATGGCGAAACGTCTCAATTTAAAAATACCCAGATGTTGCTCATTGTCTTACTCTCATCTTGTCGGTATTATATACCTTTCGTACACAAGATGCAGCATTCTTCACCTGACCTCAAAATTCTGACTATAAATACTCTCGTACCTTCCAACCAGGGAGATCCGGGGTGTGACTTGAGAAAGCCCACTGTTTTGGGTGAAACGTTGTCAATAAAGGATCACATTATACTGCATTTGTGTTTATATTTCCATTGTGTCGGTTTTTATACCATTTATTACCACCATAGACTGTAAAGAAAGTAGAAGCTCATGGCATTGGGGGGAAAATTCTCTCGTGGATCGAGTCATGGCTCACGACAGGAAGTTGTTAGGTAAGACACAATGCAACATGTGATGAATGGTTTTTAAACGACAAGTTGAAAAATTGAGCACTTATGCAACACATGGGAATCTTTTTTTTAAAAAACGTTTCGCCACAGGGCTTCATCCC
>NW_026479371.1:0-27288 GCF_026875155.1 Cherax quadricarinatus | reverse complement strand
TTTTGGGGGATGGGATTGGTGGGAAATGAGGGCTAAAGTTGAAATTGCGAAATTTTTTAAAGTACGGGGTAAGGAGATGGCTAGGTGGAGCTATGGCCTACAAAATTATCTTGAGGGTCAGTTAAATGACTGTTATGCAGAGGAACGGTGGGGCGGAGTGAGGACATGGAACGTTTGCGAAATAGGTTGGCGGAAATTCACAATGAAAAATTTGAGGCAATTCGAGTTAGGCAGGGTTGGAGGATGTCTTAAGGGAGATAGGCCATCGGGTTTTGTATTAAGGAGGTTTAAGGAACGGCAGGCGAAGATACCACCTTGGCGTATATTGAGGCAGGTACAGTGGGGGGTGGCTTTGAGGAGGGTCAAGGCCTATCCACACGGAAAATATTAGTTTGTATGCAGATTTTTGGTTTAGGGAGAAGTGGAGGAGGGTTGGGGGGAGTGGGTGAGGGACGGTTTTGGGATGAAGGGTTTAATAGGGTATTAAGTGAGCAGGACAGTGACAGAATCGAGGGTAGTATTAATGTAGAGGAGGTGGAGGAGGCAGTTTTTGGGATGTGCCAGGGTAAAACCCAGGCATAGACGAATACCAAACGATTTTTATAGGTTCATTGGGGGAGTGTACGGCATTGTATGGTGGGGGTTTTGAATTGTATGTTAAGTAGTGGGAGGATGGGGAAATCACAAAGAACGGGTGTCACGGTTTTAGTGCCCAAAAAGAAGGAATGCCGAGTTTTGAATGATTACCGTGCGATTACGTTAATGTGCTCGGATTACAAGATTTTTGCTAAGGTTTTGGGCAACAGAATGAGGAAAGTGTTGGGTTTAGTGTTACATAGGGGACAGTTGGGAATTCCGGAAGAAGGATGAGGGATGGACAAGGTTTGTATTAGGGATTTTCTAGAGAGATGTACTGGGAGGGGATACTAGGTTTAGATTGGGTGGGAATGCTTATGATTGCGTGGACAGAGATTTCTTAGGGTTTGCTTAGAGAGGTTGGGGTTTCGGAGGGGTAGTGAGGTGGGTGAACACCCTGTATGATGGGGCAGAGGTGAGGGTACAGGTCAATGGGAGGTTGGGTGAAAGTGTACCAAGGGAGAGAGGTTTGGGGCGGGGCTGCCCGATTCACAGCTGTTTTTGGGGTTGTGAAAAATCCTTTTTTTGGTTGTTGAGAGGGTAATGAAAAATCGGGAGAGGAAGGGGGTGCAAAGGGGGCTCGTTGGGTTGTGGTGTAACGTTTTGCTAAGGGGGTAAGGAGGAGTTAAGGGAGGGGGGGTTTAGAGTGATTCAGATGTTTGGTATGAATCCCGGGAAATGAGAGTTAATAGGGTAAAATCAGGTTTTACAGGGGGGGGTAATTGGGATAGGGGGGGGCTTGGGGATAGGGTTGGATGGCGTGGTTGACAAAATAAGGTTGTGGGTATGGTTTTGGGCGGAAGGCGGGCATCAAGGATATATTCGGAGTCTGCCCGGGGGTAAGGTTTAAAAAGCTAGGAGGTTTAAGTGCGGGGATTAGCTTTACATAGAGGAGTGGGAAAATTCATTTGTCTATAGAAGGTATTTGGGGGGGGCAAGGTTTTTCCCTTAGGGGTAAAAGATATTGGGGAAATGCAAAGAGGAGGGTGCAAAGTTTGTGTGGGGATTTGGAGGGATGGTTAAGTAAGGAGGTAGTAAGAGGGATGTTGGGAGGGGGGTTTAGGTTTGTTCCCCTTTAGGACTGAGGTAAGGCTGTAATATAAAAGTGAGGTATATGAGGGAAGGGGGTGAGGGGCGCAAAAGTAGGAAGATTTATGGAGATCAGAAAAGGGTGGATTGGGAAAGGGAATTGAGGGTTTGTGAAGATTTTTTGAGTTTTTTATTGACAGTGCCCAGGTGGAAAAAAATAAAGTGAAAGGGTTGGTGAGGGTAGGAGAGGTCAAGGAATTAGAAGGGGGTAGCCGTGTATAAAAGATGTTTGGGGGTTATTGAAAGATTTTAGAAGCTTCGGATACCGGCTAGAGTAAGGTTTTATAAATAGGTTTACAGGGGGTTCGGTTCCAAGGTGTTACATAGTATGGGGTTTGGGGAAAGAGGTTTTTTTGGTCATTTTTGTGGTGATTTTTTGAAACGGCTTTTCATGTGGTTTTTTTTTGTACCTCCTTGGAGGGGGGTGAATCATGGATGGGTGGGGTTTATGACTGTTGGGGGGGGCGTTTTGCCGCTTTTTTTTGGGGTTTACTATAATGTAAGGGGAGTGCTAGGATGTTGGAAGGGCTAAATGTAACTGTGGTTTTTTTGGGAATTTATGGGGAATGAGGGGTTTTTAAGGGGGGGATAGAGGGTAAAAACGTTGGGGGCGATTTATAGACGAAGTGTGGAATAAGTTTGGGTTTTGGGGGGTCTTGGGAAAAAGTTTCCCGGAAGGTTTTAGGAATCTCACTGTGGGTTTTCCCTTAGGGGGGTCCCCGAGGAGGGGCAAAGGGGTGTCTCCTTATGGGGGGATGTTAAAAGGGGGGGGTTTTTTTTGGTTTTTTGGAACTGATGTGTGTGTAAGGGAAGGGTGAGAATTAGGTATGGATGGGACGCCATGTTTCACGAGAAAGTTTGTCAAATGAATATAAGGTGGTTTCCCGGGTTACTTTTTAAAGCCCGATGGATGTTTACTGGGGTTTAAAATTTCCTTGAAACCCGGGAAACCCAGCCCCTTTAAATTTGTTTTTAAAATAATTAGATTGGCCGTTGGGATCAAAACCCAAAAAATTTTTGAGATACGTGTCAGTTCTTTGGGACGGCACATTACAGCAGTTATCCTTATAATCTCTAGTCTTTTTGTTCGGGTTCTTTAAAATAATTTTCATAGCCTATATTTACGCTAATGTGGATTGGTGTATTATCTTTTCATTTTGAGGGTGAACTTCACGATATGAATGTTTTGATGTTTGATTCAGGTTAACTTAAAATTTAATATCATAGGTAGGGGTTTTTTCCTTTTTACTTTTACAGTGTATGGTATAGGGAAAGTAATTTTCTTTTTTTGTCTGAAAAATTTTTGGTTTTGTCTTGTTCATGCCTACCAAAATTTTTGGTTTTGATGAGGTCAGGGTAGACCTTTCATTTGGGTAATTCAATGTATGTTATTTTGACGGGACTGTACATACGGGGGGGGGTAGAGTGCAGCTGTGTCGCACTGGCAATAATGATTATTATAAAAGGAGGGTTTATAGGTTATGTATATGGTTGTGGGTTATGTATATGGTTGTAATATGGCCTTGATCTATGGTGTTCTTAAAATGTACCGGGATTGTGTACTAGAGGTTTTGTAATATCTAGTATGGTTTTTAATTTTATACTATTATCATTATTGTATTTGCTCTGTTTTAAATAAAAATATAAAAAAAAATTATTAGGAAATAGGATAAAACGGGTTTTGGAGAGAGTTCTGGACGAGGGACAATATGGTGTGCCAGGACGATCTATGTGTGTGGGACAAGGAATTATTCGCAGGTTCATTGAGGAAAGCGGGAGGGGTAATAAGGGTGGAATATTAGCTTTAGATTGGCACGCTGCATACGATTGCGTGGAGAGAGATGCATTATGGAAGTTTATGCAGTGGCAAGGTTTCGGAAAGGAAATTGTTAGTTGGGCACAGGTTTTGTACGAGCAGGCTACGTTTAGGGTGCAGGTAAACGGTAGGTTGGGAAAAGTTGTTAGGATGCATAGGGGATTACGGCAGGGGTGTCCTATATCACAAATTCTTTTTGCGTTGATTCAGGACCCGTTTTTTAGAGCGTGAGGGGGATTGTACGACAGGATGACAAGCAAGGTTGGGTGGGGGTACAATCAGGAATTATAGGTTACGTGGACGACACTACGGTTTTATTTCGTGGAGCCAAGGTTTTAGGAAAAGTGAGCGAATTGGTGGAATGTTTCGGGAAAGCAACGGAATGACGGTTAATAAGAAAAATCAATGCTTATGGAGGTGGGGGATTGTGCGGGTGTGGTATTAGGACAGAGGGAAGGCTGGCCTTTAGTAAATCAAATTAAGGTGTGTGGGATTGTGCATAGGGATAACATACAGGATGCGAGGAAGGTGAATTCAAGTGAGGCTGTAGAGAGGGTTTTAGGTCGTTTAACAGGTTTGAGGGAAGGAGGCTTGTCTATACATCAGCGCGCAATTGTGGTGAATGTGATTTTGTTCAGTAAGTTGTTGCATGTGGCATGTATTTATCCGTTACATCCATATGATGAAAAGCGTATGTTAACGCGTGTATATAGATATATTTGGGGTTCAGGTTGTGATTGGTTAACGAGGGATGTGGTGTCGCTCCCGGTTGGCCGGGGTGGCCTGGGGCGGCCTGGGGTGGCCTGGGGCTAATGAATCTGCATAATAGGATGTTAGGCATGTATGTCAAGCATAGCTACTTGAGAGAGGGTAGAATGGCTGGCACGGGTTTGACCTGGATAAGAAGGGACTTGGTACGTTGGTTGACCGGCACGGATGTAAAGAGATGTGAGGACATGTTGAGGATGTTAATTTATGTAAAAGATCCACGCAAGATCAAGATCGGCAAATTGGCACTGGTAGAGGGCAGGGAGGTAGTGGCTAAGGTGGAGGGAATATTTCCAATGTATGCATGGAAGGACATATGGGGTCGTTTAAAAGCATTACGGTTACGAGCCAAGGTCAGGGAGATAATGTTTAAATTTTTACATAATATACTGCCGTCCGGGGAAGTTTTAGCGAATAGGCGCGTGCAGGAGGGGGGGCTGTGTTGTGTGTGTGGAGATCCTGATACGGTCTTTCATGCAGTTTATTTCTGTAAGAGATTGGAACACGTAAGGTTGTGGTTTGGTAAGGTGTTAAGAATGGTGGGTGGGGGTGGGTTTAGTGTCTTAAGAGCTTTAAGTTTAGATGTGGGGGGGGTCGAAACACCGGTACAGAATGCAATCGGATATTTAGTGACGGATTTCGTATATACGTCATGGGTATATAGGCATTTATCTGTGGGGGAGAGAATCAGAGCACTGGTAGCGATATTTTATGGTACACAACAGAGAAATAAAGACATTACGGGAAATAGATGGTTTTTCTTATTTTCAAAGGGATATTGCAGATTCAAGGTCAGGGATTTATGGGAGTTAATACCTTAAAGGGTACACGAGGCTGGCTTCTTGAATATGTGTGAGTGAAGGTGGCATACGATTGGTATGGGTGTGGTTTAATGTATAAATGATAGGTATGATCGTTAGTTTGGATGATGTTTTATTCAAACAAATATATATACTATTTCTTGGAAACTAATTTTTGTTCTTAAATTGACGTGATTAAGAGAGTGGGTCTCTTGTGAAGCAAACTCGTGAACTGCATGACAGGTGTTATGTAAAAGCACCTTGAGCAACTTATATATATAGTTTTTCATTTTATATTTTCCTTGTATCAGCCATGTGGATGATACCTGGTAACGTTCTGCTTGGGGTCTCCTGGGATATATGTTTTGGAATGTGATCAGATATGAGGGTAACAATTTTGTATTATGTGTACATAATCTCTCATGTGTGTGTGTATATGTGATAAGAATGTGGTGTGTGTATGTTGCATAATGTTACTTGTTTGGCAATTCAGAATTATCTCATGCTATTAAGTGGAACCCTTTGTGTAATGTACTGAATATTTTTGTATCTTTGCAGTTGTCAAGTAAATTGACTACCAGTTTCATTACATATCGTTCGTTTTTGGATATTTTGTTATATATGCACTTGTTTATGTATTATGTCTTTACAAAGATTTTATTGACATAAAATCAAACACTAAGGCATATTATTGATGAATAGTTTCTCTTTGTTTATAATGTATATAAGAGGGTTTTAATTAAGGTAACGAAGAATTTGTATATTCTTGTTACCTTGGGATAGGTACATAATGAATAGGGGACTGACGAATATTTATAACCGTTCTAGTGTATATATTGACAATTGTAATTATACTTATTATGAATGTAATGATAGGTAATCCTATGATTATTTAATGTATTGAATATTTTTTAAATTATAATAAAAAAAAAAAAAATGTTTAAGGCTTTAATTTTTGTTATAATGTTATACGTATTGTTGTATCCTTTTATATGATATTTCATCATGTATGGTTTAGGGAAATACTAGTTGGCTTAGGTGTAAATATCGGATATGTGCTGCAGCGTACCTTATAAGGTGTATTATGTTCATGTATTATGTTTTGTATACCTGTTTAATGAAGGATGGATTTTTATATATTTAATATGTTGTTATACGACGTTTTAAATAAAAAAAAAAATCTATAGCATAGATGAGGCGTTGGGGATCTTGGACATACTGTCTTCCGAGGCCCAGGTGTTTTGTTCCTCAATAGATGTCTTTAGTGCTTCACTAGAGAGAGAGGTGACGATATTGTCCAGTCTTTTCACAAAGACCGAACGTTTCGACTTCAAGAATGGAGACGGGGATAGAGTGAATTGTTGTGTTTGTAGAGTCCTGATTGGAGAGTCGTCCATTAGTTTTGATGCTTCCGTGTCGTCTGTGCAGAAGACAATGAAGGAGTCATTCAGAGAATGGATTGCCGTAAATTTGACCTGCAGGCAGGTCTTAACGACGGTTGCTAAAGCTAACTTCGAGAAGTCATTTATTGCACCATTCACAGGCTTGATTTTCAAATGATGCGACAGAATTGTGAAAAGGATGTGATGTTTGTAGAATATAAATTCTCCACCCAGGCGGGGTCGAAGAGAGCTTCTTGAGTATAGAGGAACTCTGAGACTATATATACCCTGTGTCCATGTACTGTTTGTAAACGGCTTGACAAAGCTCCTGGAGAGCGAAACGTTGCCACAATAAAATGTCACTTTAGTAGCACTGTGTCCTTTTACTTTACATACTGTCGGTAATTCTACCAACATTATTACAGCATACATTATGATAGATATGTTACTACTTTGTTCAATATATACCGCTCCGAGTCTTCTATATTTTTCATGTTGAATTAAACCAGGACATAACACTCTAGTAATTTACTGAATTAAAACGAGAATATACAACTGTAATAACGCTCTAGTAATTTATTCCTGATTATTTTCAGCTTATTCAAATGGATGAACTGCCACTGTTGGTTAATGGTAAAGTTGATGGTCAGCAGCTGTTGAAGCTTTATGAGCAGAGACAAGGTAACAACCATAGTGTTTGTTGGTAGTTTACTCAGCAGGAGAGACAAGGTAACAACCATAGTGTTTGTTGGTAGTTTACTCAGCAGGAGAGACAAGGTAACAACCATAGTGTTTGTTGGTAGTTTAACCCAGCAGGAGAGACAAGGTAACAACCATAGTGTTTGTTGGTAGTTTACTCAGCAGGAGAGACAAGGTAACAGCCATAGTGTTTGTTGGTAGTTTACTCAGCAGGAGAGACAAGGTAAACAGCCATAGTGTTTGTTGGTAGTTTACTCAGCAGGAGAGACAAGGTAACAACCATAGTGTTTTTGGTAGTTTACTCAGCAGGAGAGACATGGTAACAACCATAGTGTTTGTTGTAGTTTACTCAGCAGGAGAGACAAGGTAACAACCATAGTGTTTGTTCGTAGTTTACTCAGCAGGAGAGACAAGGTAACAACCATAGTGTTTGTTGGTAGTTTACTCAGCAGGAGAGACAAGTAACAACCATAGTGTGTGCTCGTAGTTTACTCAGCAGGAGAGACAAGGTAACAACATGTGTTTGTTGGTAGTTTACTCAGCAAGAGAGACAAGGCAACAGCCATAGTGTTTGTTCGTAGTTTACTCAGCAGGAGTGACAAGGTAACAACCATAGTGTTTGTTGCTAGTTTACTCAGCAGGAGAGACAAGGTAAACAACCATAGTGTTTGTTCGCAGTTTACTCGGGCAGGAGAGACAAGGTAACAACCATAGTGTTTGTTCGTAGTTTACTCAGCAGGAGAGACAAGGTAACAACCATAGTGTTTGTTGGTAGTTTACTCAGCAGGAGAGACAAGGTAACAACCATAGTGTTTGTTGGTAGTTTTACTCAGCAGAGAGACAAGGTAACAACCATAGTGTTTGTTGGTAGTTTACTCAGCAGGAGAGACAAGGTAACAACCATAGTGTTTTGGTAGTTTACTCAGCAGGAGAGACAAGGTAACAACCATAGTGTTTGTTGGTAGTTTACTCAGCAGGAGAGACAATGTAACAACCATAGTGTTTGTTGGTAGTTTACTCAGCAGGAGAGACAATGTAACAACCATAGTGTTTGTTGTAGTTTACTCAGCAGGGGAGACAAGGTAACAACCATGAGCTTAGAGAACACTTATCATCTGTTGACTGGGGTAACGAAGAGAGCTATCAAAATGACAGTTTTCTGAACACTATACATGCTGCTCGAAGAACGTTTATCCCGTATAAAGAAATTAGATCAAATAGAAATGGCCCAAAATGGATTAATAATAGTCTGAAATATCTACTAGGCATAAGAAGGGTATTTATAGGCATATCGAAAGAGGTGAGGGTCATCTTATGAATCAGTATATTGACATTAAGGGGGACATAAAAGGGGATAAAAAAGGTAAAAGAGACTATGAAATTAAAGTTGCTAGGGATTCTAAAACTAACCCAAAAGTTTCTTCCAGTCTATAGAGCAAAAGTTAGAGATAAGATAGGTTCCCTTAAAAACAACTATGGGCATCTTACTGACAAAGAGAATGAATCGTGCTCGATTTTAAAAAATTATTTTCCCTCAGTTTTTACGCAGGAAGACACTAACAATATTCCAGTAATTAATTTTTATAGTGGGCCTGAAGAAGATAAAATATGTAATACCACAGTCACTAGTGAAATGGTTGTGAAGAATAAGAACATAAGAAAGGAGGATCACTGCAGCAGGCATTTTTGGCCCATACTACGCAGGTTCTTTACAATTCATCCCACTAACAAAACATTTTCCCAACCTAATTTTCAATGCTACTCAAGAAATAAGCTCTGATAACTCTATCCACTCATTTGCAAGTCCCACTCAAATCCATCACCTCTCACTCATATATTTATCCAACCTGAATTTGAAACTAACAAAAGTCCTAGCCTCAATAACCCAACTAGGTAGACTGTTCCACTCATCAACTACCCTATTTCCAAACCAATACTTTCCTATGTCCTTTCTAAAACCAAACTTGTCTAATTTAAATTCATTACTGAGGGTTCTCTCTTGGTGATGTGTACTTAGTTCAGTGGTGACGTGTACTTAGCTCTGTGAAGACCTGTTTGTGTGATCTCTGTGAATCTGTACCAGCAGCCAGCAGCTGAAAGAAGAGCTTAGGGTTGCTAAGCAGAAGATACGGCGATTAACGGAGGGGAAAAAGAGTATTCGAAGCAATCTCCCTGTTGTGAGTCCCCATGTTAAGAGGGGAGCTTGGTCAGTGGCCAGGCAATATGGAACCAAGCTGAGGATCAAGAAGACTGTTGGAGAGGCAGAAACAACGAGGACTCAGAAAGACTACTGTGGAAACTTCCAACCCATTTTCGGTGCTACCTGACGAATGTGGATGTTTCTACTGGGAATGTCACAAAGAGCACCAAGGAAGCATTGGCTGACGTGAGTGAGACAAACCTCTAGAAACCCCAACGAAAACCATCGAGAACGTCTTGACGAATTCCACAAGTGAAGATGTAGTGCTACCTAACGAATGTGAGTCGACTACAAGGAACATCACGACGGACGTTGCCAAGAAAGGTAAAAACATTGTTGTTGTTGGGAATAGCCAGATTAGGTACATGGATAGGGCATTCTGCTTGAATGGTAAGAGTAGGAGGCAGAGAGTGTGTTTTCCTGGGCTGGGATGAAGGATACTGTTAGCCATCTGGATGACATCATGAGAGTAATGGGAGCAATCCTATTATCTGTCTAAGTGCTGGAGGCAACGATGTTGGCAGACGTAGGAGTGAGGACCTGATTAGCAGGTATAGGTCAGCAATAGAGATAATTAGGAGGAAGGGTGGAACCCTGATATATGTGGTATTTTGCCAAGGAGAGGTGTTGGAAATGAATGGTTGTCCAGAGCAATTGGGTGTCAATTGCTGGCTTGACAAATACTGTCAGGAAAATGCGGTAATATTAATTGACAACTGGGTCCTCTTTTATGGCAGAAATGACATGTATGCCAGGGTGGGGTTCACTTATCTAGGTTTTGGGGTGGAAGCACTGGCCGACGCAGTGGAAGGGGCTGTTAGGTCTTTAAACTAGGAATAGTTAGTGGTATGGGTTTTGGCGAGAAAACAGTGAAGTCGCAGAGTAGTAATATGAGTTGGTTTAGAAAGACACGTAAGCAAACACTATAACATATTTATTAGAAAACGTTTCGGTCCTGGGACCTTGATCACTTCTAACATACAGAGGTAGAAAGACATTATACATATAGGCGGAGAGTGAGATGTGACGCACGTGACCTGAGGAATGTCATAAGAACATAAGAATGGAGGAACACTGTAGAAGGCCTACTGGCCCATGCGAGGAAGGTCCTTATCAAAACAACCTCTGCCTATGATTAGGACGGGTAGACGATGAAATCATGTGACTCCTGTGTTGTTGGGTTGGTGCTGCTTAAGTATCATGTATGCCAATGTTTTTGAAATTTTGTAGTTTCCAGTGTTGCGTTCTATAGTGTCGGTTGACGGCGATTAGTGAGGCTTCTAGGCACCGTCGGCGTCTGAGGTCTGGTTCGGTGAGAACGAGTTGTGCCTCGTTCCAGTTCATCAAATGCCCCGTGGAGTCTCTGTGGAGGACACAGGCGTACCTTACATCGTCTTGTTAGAGGCATTTCGATGCTCATTCAGGCGGACTGCAAGATCTCTGCCTGTCTCGCCTACATATTTCTTGGGACAGAACCCACAGGGGATAGTGTAGACGCCTGCTGTAGAAGTTAGAGGTGTGGGGCTGCGTTTCGTAGTGAGGTTTTTGATAGAGGATGTGTTTATGGTGGAAACGTTGATGTTACTCATAGCAAGTGCCCGGCGAGCATTCGAGGCAACATCACCACATGGGAGTACTATGAACTGCTTAGGGGGATGTTCCATGGGCGGTTTGTTGAGGATAGCTTGTGCCTTGAGTCTGCAATCTCGGATGAAGAAAGATGGGAACTGAAGACGTGTAAAGGCTTGTGTTATGTAAGTGCATTCTTCTTCTAGAAAACAAGGGCTGGAGATGCGAAGAGCTCTCAAGAAGAAGCCAATGAGGACTCCTCTCTTAGTACGGGTGTCTTGGTGTGAATAAAAGTGTATAAGATCGTCCTTTTTGGGTAGGTTTTCTATACACTTTGAAGAGAAGTTTGTCACTGTCGGGAGATCTGCACATAGAACTTCGAGGAAAGGAATTTTTGCCATCATTTTCGAGTTCAAGTGTAAACTTTATTAATGGTTCAACTGAAATTGATCTTGTTGAGAAGGGCCTGGATATTGAGACGTCTCGGATAGAAAACCAATATATCATCAACGTATCTTAGCCAGGTAACGGTGTTGGGAATGAGGGTGCTGAATTTCTCTGTCTCCAAGTTTTCCATGAAGAGGTTGGCAAGCACAGCACTGAGCGGGCTCCCATTGCCATCCAAAGCATTGTTTGTAACAGTTGTCCTGATACTTGAAGAAGTTGAAATTAACACACAGTTCCACTAGATTGATGAAATCTAGAAGAGGTAAAGGGAGGTCGTGGTTTTCAGTGAGCCTCTGTCTCACTGTAGGCGGGGACAGGCAGAGATCTTGCAGTCCGCCTGAATGAGCATCGAAATGCCTCTAACAGAGACGATGTAAGGTACGCCTGTGTCCTCCACAGAGACTCCACGGGGCATTTGATGAACTGGAACGAGGCACAACTCGTTCTCACCGAACCAGACCTCAGACGCCGACGGTGCCTAGAAGCCTCACTAATCGCCATCACCGACACTATAGAACGCAACTCTGGAAACTACAAAATTTCAAAAACATTGGCATACATGATACTTAAGCAGCACCAACCCAACAACACAGGAGTCACATGATTTCATCGTCTACCCGTCCTCTTCATAGGCAGAGGTTGTTTTGATAAGGACCTGCCTCGCATGGGCCAGTAGGCCTTCTACAGTGTTCCTCCATTCTTATGTTCTTATGACATTCCTCAGGTCACGTGCGTCACATCTCATTCTCCGCCTATATGTATAATGTCTTTCTACCTCTGTATGTTAGAAGTGATCAAGGTCCCAGGACCGAAACGTTTTCTAATAAATATGTTATAGTGTTTGCTTACGTGTCTTTCTAAACCAACTTGTCGGTATTTATTACCAAGGTTTATACCAGTAATATGAGTACTAGGAGAACTAGTAATAGGCAAAATGAGGTGGATATTGGAAAGCCACTGGCACTAATTGACAAGGACAGTAATAAGTTTAGTGGAATAACAGAAAGGAGCAGGAAGGGTAAAGAGAAAGGAGGGTAATTAAATAAATATTACACAAATAGTCGTAGTGCTAGGAATAAGATGGACGAGTTGAGACTAGTTGCTAGTGCAGGTAACGTTGATGTATTTGCCTTAACTGAGACGTGGTTCAGTATGAAAAATCGGAACATGCCTGCTGAATGTCACATACAGGGTTTTTAAGTGTTCCAAGTAGATAGAAGTATCGGCAAGGGGGGTGGGGTGGCATTGTATGTCCGAGATCGCTTGAACTGTTGCATAAAAACGGGTATTAATTCTGAAGTAACACATGCAGAGTCTGTTTGGACAGAATTTTCAGAGGGGCACGGAAAATTTATTTTAGGTGTGATATACCGTCCCCCAAATTTAGATAGGGACCAAGGGAGACTACTATGGGAGGAAATAGTTAGGGCCACAAGGCACGATAATGTAGTAATTCTAGGAGACTTTAAATTTAGTCATTTTGATTGGAATTTCTTGACTGGGAATTTAGAATCATACGACTTCTTAGAAGTAGTTCACGATTTTTTTTTGAAGCAGTTTGTGATAGAACCTACAAGGGGAAATAACCTGCTTGACTTAGTTCTGGCAAACAATGAATCCCTTGTTAATAATTTAGAAATTTCAGAGGAACTGGGTGGTAGCGACCACAAATCAATTACATTTAGCATTGAATGGAAGTACGATAGTAGGGATAACTCAGTAACAGTCCCAGATTTTCGCTTAGCAGATTACTTATCATCTGTTGACTGGGGTAACGAAGAGAGCTATAAATATGACAGTTTTCTGAACACTGTACACGCTGAAATTTAGACACATGTGCAACATCTGGGCACACGTTTCGCCATCCAGTGGCTTTATCAATTCAAGTTATGTCCTGGAATTTGTATTGATAAAGCCACTGGATGGCGAAACGTCTACCCAGATGTTGCACATGTGTCTCAATTTCATCTTGTCGTATTGTATACCATTCTTGTACAAACTGTACATGCTGCTAAAAGAACATTTATCCTGTATAAAGAAATTAGATCAAATAGAAATGACCCAAAATGGATTAATAATAGGCTCAAATATCTACTAGGGCATAAGAAAGGAATTTATAGGCGTATCAAAAGAGGTGAGGGTCATCTTATGAATCAGTATATTGACATTAAGAGGGACATCAAAAAGAGGGTAAGAAATGTTAAAAGGGACTATGAAATTAAAGTTGCTAGGGATTCGAAAATTAACCCAAAAAGTTTTTTCCAGGTTTATAGAACAAAATTTAGAGATAAGATAGGTCCCATTCAAAATAACTATGGGCATCTTACTGACAAAGAGAATGAAGTGTGCTCGATTTTAAATTATTATTTTCTCTCAGTTTTTACACAGGAAGACACTAACAATATTCCAGCAATTAATTTTTATAGTGGACCAGAAGAAGATAAATTATGTAACATCACAGTCACTAGTGAAATGGTTGTGAAGCAGATAGACCGATTGAAGCAAAATAAGTCGCCGGGTCCTGATGAGCTTTATTTAAGGGTTCTTAAGGAATGTGCAAGAAAGGTATAAAATACCGACAATATGAAAGTTAAGACACATGTGCAACATCTGGATATCTTTATTGTAGTAGACGTTTCGCCATCCAGTGGCTTTATCAATACAGATTCTAGGACATAATAGGAAGACAGTAGAACTATATACAAAAGATGAGGTAATCAGTCCCTCGGCCTTGGAGTTAGTGTTCACAGCATCGTGGTGGAGGAGAGTCTGGAGCAAAGGCAAGAAGACTGGCGCTTTTTATAGGCGTCAGTGAATGGGACGGGCAGCAACGAGGCAGTCACTGGTAGGGCGGATTCCCCAGTGGAAGTAGGTCCCTTCCCAAAGAGATGGGGGTTTGTTGCAGCAGCCGTGAAGAAGGTCTTGTAGATGTCCTCTGAACCAAGATTCCATGATGTTGCAGTGTCCTGACAAGTTGTGCAAGAAAGGTATAAAATACCGACAATATGAAAGTTAAGACACATGTGCAACATCTGGATATCTTTATTGTAGTAGACGTTTCGCCATCCAGTGGCTTTATCAATACAGATTCTAGACATAATAGGAAGACAGTAGAACTATATACAAAAGATGAGGTAATCAGTCCCTCGGGCCCTTTGGGGTTAGTGTTCACAGCATCGTGGTGGAGGAGAAATCTGGAGCAAAGGCAAGAAGACTGGCGCTTTTTATAGGCGTCAGTGAATGGGACGGGCAGCAGACGAGGGCAGTCACTGGTAGGCGGGGTTCCCCAGTGGAAGTAGGTCCTTCCCAAAGAGATGGGTTAGTTGCAGCAGCCGTGAAGAGGTCTTGTAGATGTCCTCTGAACCAAGATTCCAGATGTTGCAGTGTCTGACAAGTTGTGCAAGAAAGGTATAAAATACCGACAATATGAAAGTTAAGACACATGTGCAACATCTGGATATCTTTATTGTAGTAGACGTTTCGCCATCCAGTGGCTTTATCAATACAGATTCTAGGACATAATAGGAAGACAGTAGAACTATATACAAAAAGATGAGGGGTTTAAACAGTCCCTCGGCCTTGGAGTTAGTGTTTCACAGCATCGTGGTGGAGGAGAGTCTGGAGCAAAGGCAAGAAGACTGGCGCTTTTTATAGGCGTCAGTGAATGGGACGGGCAGCAGACGAGGGGAGTCACTGGGAGGCGGGATTCCCTAGTGGAAGTAGGGCCTTCCCAAAGAGATGGGTTAGTTTGCAGCCCGCCGTGAAGAAGGTCTTGTAGATGTCCTCTGAACCAAGATTCCATGATGTTGCAGTGTCTGACAAGTTGTGCAAGAAAGGTAAAAAAATACCGACAATATGAAAGTTAAGACCCCATGTGCAACATCTGGATATCTTTATTGTAGTAGACGTTTCGCCATCCAGTGGCTTATCAATACAGATTCTAGGACATAATAGGAAGACAGTAGAACTATATACAAAAGATGTGGTAATCAGTCCCTCGGCCTTGGAGTTAGTGTTCACAGCATCGTGGTGGAGGAGAGTCTGGAGCAAAGGCAAGAAGACTGGCGCTTTTTATAGGCTCAGTGAATGGGACGGCAGCAGACGAGGGCAGTCACTGGTAGGCGGGATTCCCCGTGGAAGTAGGTCCTTCCCAAAGAGATGGGTTAGTTGCAGCAGCCGTGAAGAAGGTCTTGTAGATGTCCTCTGAACCAAGATTCCATGACCTTCTTCACGGCTGCTGCAACTAACCCATCTCTTTGGGAAGGACCTACTTCCACTGGGGAATCCCGCCCCACCAGTGACTGCCCTCGTCTGCTGCCGTCCCATTCACTGACGCCTATAAAAAGCGCCAGTCTTCTTGCCTTTGCTCCAGACTCTCCTCCACCACGATGCTGTGAACACTAACTCCAAGGCCGAGGGACTGATTACCTCATCTTTTGTATATAGTTCTACTGTCTTCCTATTATGTCCTAGAATCTGTATTGATAAAGCCACTGGCTGGCGAAACGTCTACTACAATAAAGATATCCAGATGTTGCACATGTGTCTTAACTTTCATATTGTCGGTATTTTATACCTTTCTTGCACAACTTGTCAGACACTGCAACATCATGGAATCTTGGTTCAGAGGACATCTACAAGACCTTCTTCACGGCTGCTGCAACTAACCCATCTCTTTGGGAAGGACCTACTTCCACTGGGGAATCCCGCCTACCAGTGACTGCCCTCGTCTGCTGCCCGTCCCATTCACTGACGCCTATAAAAAGTGCCAGTCTTCTTGCCTTTGCTCCAGACTCTCCTCCACCATGATGCTGTGAACACTAACTCCAAGGCCGAGGGACTGATTACCTCATCTTTTGTATATAGTTCTACTGTCTTCCTATTATGTCCTAGAATCTGTATTGATAAAGCCACTGGATGGCGAAACGTCTACTACAATAAAGATATCCAGATGTTGCACATGTGTCTTAACTTTCTTAAGGAATGCAAAATGGAACTCTGTGAACCATTAACTAATATTTTTAATTTATCTCTTCAAACAGGTATAGTGTCGGATATGTGGAAGATGGCTAATGTAATTCCTATTTTTAAAACAGGGGACAAGTCATTACCGTCAAATTATCGCCCAATAAGCCTGACCTCAATTGTAGGCAAATTACTAGAGTCAATTATAGCTGAGATTATAAGAAGCCATCTCAGTGGTCAGTCGTCACGTGAGGTCACAGACCCTGAGCTGCCTTGGGGATTAGTGTGGACGGTTACAAAGCATGGCTTGCTTCTGCAGTGTTTTAAAAATTGAGGTTGGAGAGTTGAAGGAGGAGGTCTTGCTTCTCCAGGAGGAGATTAGGAGGCTGAAGGTCCACCTCAATGGGTCTGGGAGAGAGTGTGAGGTGGCTGGAGTTGTGGGGAATGAGGCTTCTAGCAGCGAGGTGCAGTCTGTCTCTCGCTGTGAGGAGGCTGTAGTTGGGGAGGCAGCAACGGCTACCAGCAGTGAGGTGCACCCAGCACCTGCTACAAGTGGCGAGTAGTCACAGTAAGGGAAGCGCAAACAGAGTAAGGAAAGTTAAGAGTGAAGATCTGAAGGTAGGAAATCGCTTCTCTGTTCTTCAGGATGAATGTACTTCAGTGGCCAGTGAAGGTAAGGGGACTACTGCCCCTGCTAATGGAGGTAAGCGCATTCTTGTGGTTGGTGACTCTCAGGAAAGATACATTGACCGGCTTTTGTAATGGGAAAATAAGAAGATGAGAGATAGATTTGCTTCCCGGGAGCTGGTTTTGGGGACATTGTCAACGGGCTGGATAATATCATGTCGGTATGGGAGCAACCCCATTTTTGGGTCTCAGTGCGGGGTGGAAAGGGTTTTTGGGAAGGGTAGGGGGAGAAGAGCTGCTAGATAAGTAAAAGGTCAGCTATAGATTTCATTAAGTCAAAGGGAGGGATCCCAATCATATGTAGCATCTTGCCAAAAGGGGGAAGTAGGAAATGAATGGTTTCCCTAGGGCAATTGGTGAAAATTTTTCGGCTAACAGATACCAAGGAACTTGAAAATCCCATTAAATTGACAACGGGAACAATTTTTAAATGGCAAACATATTTTGTAGGGAAAGGGATGGGGAAACATCTCTCTGGGGCTGGGGGGGTTAGCATTTTGCAGACTCGTTTGAAAAGGCCTTTGGGGTAAAATGCCTATGATTTTAAATTTATGGAAGATAGGGGTATGGGTGTTTTGTGGGAAACAAGCGGTTGAAAACACTTGGGTTGGAAACAGTAAATGTAAAAAAAGGCTTTCCCAGCATGAATTTATAAAAAAAGAAATAGATCGGTCACCCCAAACAAAGGGGGACGCAGAGGGCAGCAAGGGACTAGCCCCCTTAAAGGGTTTACTATACTAATAGAAAGGAGTGAAAGGGGAAATAAATAGATGAGCAAAGATTAATTGAAAGTGCAGGAGACATAAAATATTATTGCTATAACAGAGACCTGGCTCAATCTAAAAAGATAGAGAGAGGGCCCTCTGAATGTCACATAAAAAGGCTATAAATTTTTCCACACTGACGGGGTCAACGGGAAAAGGGGGGGAAAGGAGTAGCGATGTATGTCGAGACAATTTAAATTTTTGGGTTTTTAGAAAAGTAAAAAAATTTAAGAAGGGGCCCAGCCCTGAATCTGTTTGGTTCCCCAAAGGCTTCTCGGGGGCCCGAAAAAAAAACAAATTTTTGGGGTTTTGGGGTTTTTTAAAGGGGCCCCCAAAATCTTGATGGGGGAGTGCATAAACTTCAAATGGGCAAAATTTTCGTAAGGCATCTCCCTACAAAAATGTTGTCCCTAAGGGGAAGATTTCAACTATAAACTTTTTTGGGAATGGGCAATTTGACGGGGAAATTTAGAGTCAGGTAAATTTTCCCTTTAAAACGATCCAGGATTGTTTTTTAAAACAGTTTGGGGGACAGAGCCAACAAGGGGAAAAAACCCCTCCTTGATTTGGGTTTTCTCCCAGTGGGGAAAACCACTAATTAATAATTTTGAGGATAATGATGAGCTTGGGGAAAGTGATCACAAATCACTCAGTTTTAATATTTCATGGAATTCCCCTAAAAAGGGCCCAAACCAAGTCTCCGTCCCGCTTTCGTTTGGGCTGATTTCATGGGACGAAAAATTACTTAGGGGGCTGAACTGGAAATGCCCCTGACTAAGGGCCCGGTATGGTGAGGGTTTTGCCGAATAAAGTTTTTCCGGGGCATAGTTCTAGCTGCACAGTAAAATTAAATTTTTTAAAAAAAGGGGGAAAAATCAGATCAAAAAAAAAATACCCAAAATTTGGGATGAACAATAAATTAAAATTTTGATTGGTCAAAAGAGGGGCATATATGGGAAATAAAAAAGAGGAGAGGGGCAATTGAGAATCGTATTTTCAGTTAAAAAAAGGGAGAAAAAAAAAAGGGGAATTAGAAAAAGAAAAAAGAGATTAGGAGGTTAAAGTTGCAAGAGAATCGAAGACAAAACCCAAAAGGATTCTTTCAGGTTACAAAGAAAAGATCATGGACAAGATAGGCCACCAAAAGTTCCTCGGGTCAGCTCCTGACAGTGATAAGGAATGGGTAAAATTTTTAAAACACATACTTCCTTCATTTTTTACACGGGGAAAACCAGGATATTCCATTAATGATAAATTATGTAAAAAGGGGCCGGAGGGTTTAATAAATGGTACAAATTAGGGTCACAAGTGAAGGGTTTCCTTAGGCAAATAAAAAAAAAAAATTAAAATCCTAACAAATCCCCAGGCCCGGGATGAATGAAATCAAGGGTTCTAAAGGAATTAAAGAGGAGCTTGCACCCTTTGGCTAATCTTTTCAAATATCATTTACAAACGGGCATGGTGCCAAAAAGTGGAAAATGGAAAAAATGTGAAACCTTTTTTTAAAAACCCGGTGAGGTCCTTAGCTTCGAATATAGACCAATAACCCCTAACCCCATAGGGGGGAAATTTTTTAAATGGAATCAAAAATTGCCGAGGCATTTTCCTTTAGCCACCTTGAAAAAGGAAATAAATTTAAATTCAACAAATTTCCCAGCTTTGGGTTTTTTTACAAAGGGGCGTTCCTCCCAAACGAATTTTTTAACTTTTTTAAACTAAGGTATTTGGGGGTAACATGGTAATGAATAGGGATATTGTGTATATGGACTTCAGTAAGGCTTTGCCCCGGGTCCCACATCAAGACAAAGGGGGAAAATTAAAGCACATGGAATAGGAGAGAAAATTTTTTCCTGGGTAGGGGAAAAGGTTACAAAAAGGGAGCAAGAGTTTGCATAAATGGGGAGGGAAAACAGGTGGGGAAGTGTCACGAGCCCGGGGTTTTCCCCAGGGTCGTGTTGGGCCCCCTTTCTGTTCAAAAATCTCCCTAAACGGGCATAGAAGAGGGCAAAAAAAAAAAGGGGACATCGGGAAGTTTGCCGATGACACCAAAAAAAGGCCGTCGAATTCATTCTGACGAGGGGCATTCAGCCAAATCCCGGAAAAATTTGAATAGACTGATGCGTTGGGCCGGGGAAGTGGGAGATGCAGTTTAATATAGACAAATGAAAAATTCTAAATGTTTGGGAAAGGCCCAAAACCATGCCCCATATAAAATAAATAAAATAGATCTTAATTTACGGGGTTTCAAAAAAAATTTTTGGAGTTCTGGTTGCAGTAATCTTAAACCAAGACAACAGTGAAAAAGTGTTCGCAAAAAAGCAATAGAATCCTTGGGTTCTATCAAAAGCATAAAAAATAGGGGTCCTCGGTTGTTCTTCAACTCTATACAACCTTGGTTTGGCCTCATTTAGATTATGCCCCGCACAGTTTTGGTCACCTTTTTACAGGGAAAGGGTTAAATTTTTCTGGAAAAAGTAAAAGGGGGATGACAAAGGGTTATCCCCATGTATCAGAAACCTTCCCCATTAGGATAGAAAAAAGGGCCCTGAATCTGCACTCTCTAGAAAAAACGTAGAATTAGGGGGGGAAAGATTGAGGTGTAAAAAAGGAAAAAACAGGAATAAAAAAAGGGGATGTAAAAGTGTGCTTGGGAAAAAAATCTAGCCCAACCCGGACTCGCACAATGGGTTTTTAAGTTGGAAAAAATTTAGATTCAGGGAAAGGGTATAGGAAAGACGGTTTTTGGGAATAGAGTTTGTGGGTGAGTGGGAAAAAAACTCCCAAAATACCGTTATAGAAAGGCCCAGAACGTTTGTTAGCTTTAAAAATTTGGTTTGGGTAAATAATTTAGTGGATGTGGGTGGGTGTGAGTTTTTGAAACCCGATAGCTTGTGCTACCGGTTTGGTTTTCCGTTTCCTCCCCTTTAATTTTAATTTTCCCCGACCTGACTAGGTTGGGTGCATTGGCTTAAACCGGGAGGAGACTTGGGCCTTCCTCCATGGGCCCCGTAAGCCTTTTTGCAGGTTCCTTCGTTCTTATGTTTTATGTTCTTATAAGCAATTTGCTTGAATTTAAAGATACTCAGCCCGGGTTCACAAAAGGGCCGGCCCTTGTCTAACTAATTTATTAAAATTTCTTCAGTAAAGCTTTTGGGGGTGTTGACCACAATAAAGGGAAATTTTATATTATTTGCTTTTAAAATTTTGTAAGGCTTTTTATAGAGTTCCGCACCATAGGGCTGTTTTTAAAAAAAGTGGGGGCCAGGCTTTGGGGGGGGAAAAATGCTCCTGGGTCAAAACTGGCTCCCAGAAGGAAGCAGGTGTCCCCTAAATGGGGGGTTTAAAATTTTCCCAAATGGGGATCCCTTAAAAAGTGGCGTTTCCCCAGGGATCAATTTGGGGGCCCTTGTTTTTTAAAAAAACATATCAAAGATTTTTGATTTAAGGAATTCTAAATGATATGGCTTTTTGCCGATTACCAAAGATAGGAAAGGGTAAATTTTATTAAAAAAGTAGTTTTAGGGGAAATTTAGGAGGATTTTTGACAAACTCCCAAATCCTTGGTCAGAAAAAGGGGGAGATGCAGTTCAATGTAGATAAAAGCCGGTTCTGAAAACTCGGGGTGTCCCCATTTTTTAAAAATAGCCCCCCCTTTTAAAAAAAAGAAAAAAAAAAATTTGGTTGGAACTTTAGGCCCCCCCAAAATACAGATTGTGAAAAAGGGCTTGGGGGGTTATGGTAAGGGGCAACCTTAAAACCCAAAAAGCAATGGCCCAAGCGTACGTAAAAAGGGAAATAGATTTCTGGGATTTATATCCCAAAAAAAGTTAAAACAAAAAGAAGTCCCAGGTCCTTTCGAGCTTTTTTTAACTTTTATTGGGGAAGGCCTCACCCAGTTTATTTCAGCTCAATTTTGGTGGTCCATTTTACAGAAAGGACATAAATTTTTTTTAAGAAAAAAATTTTTGTTTTTAGGATGACTAAAAATTTAAAAACATAGATTAGAAAACTTCCTTATTAAAGAAAGATTGAAGAAATCTTTAAGTTAAAATTCACTTGTTTGACAAGAAAAGAGGGGAACCTGATCGAAGTGTAAAGTTTGGAAAAATTTGGTATTTTAAAGGGGGTATTAATAAGGTCTTGAGGTGTCTCTCCCAAAAGAGAACCCGCAGTAAAGGGAAATTTTAAATTTTAAAAAAGTTTTGATTTTGAAAGGGCCCTAGGAAAAAAAATTGGTTTTGGAAAAAAGGGGGGTTGATGAGTGGAACAGTCTACCCAGTTGGGGTTTTTGAGGCTAGGACTTTGGTAGTTTTTAAATTTTGGTTTGGGTAAATGGTGGTGTACTTTTGCTCAGGGTGGAAAGTTTTATTAGCTCATGGGACGTGTACTTAGCTCGTGGTGACGTTTTTACTAGCTCTGGAAGACCTGTTTTTTAGCTCTTGAGTGGTACCTGTACTTTGGAGTCGACCCAAATTAAAAACGTGAAGAAGTGACCCTTTTTTGCTCCCGTGGGCTGAACCAAGGGTTTCCCCCCCATCGAGCAACTTTTTCCAAACAACTTTAAGGGGAAAATTTAAAGGGGAGCAAAGATGGAGATACGGGGATTGGCCCCAGGGAAAAAAAGGATTTTGTAGTAGTCCCCCTGTTTTTTGAGTCCCCAGGTCAAGAAGGGGGTCGTGGTCAGTGGCCCGGACAGGGAGGGGGGCGGGCGAAATTTACGAACAAAAAGACAATGGAAAGCCAAAAAACGATGAAGGGAAGGGGAAAAAGGGCGCTGTGGAAAATCCCGTTGGGAAAACCCCCAAAAGCTTTCTCGGTGCTCCCCGACGAATGTGAGTCTACTACTGGGATCGTCACGACGAACGACAACAAGGAAGGTAAGAATATTGTTGTTGTTGGGGATAGCCAGGTTAGATACATGGATAGGGCATTCTGCTTGAAGGACAGGAGTAGGAGACAAAGAGTATGCTTTCCTGGGGCTGGGATGGAGGACATTGTTAGCCGGCTTGACAACATCATGAACGGTAATGGGATCAATCCTATTATTTGCATCAGTGCTGGAGGCAAAGATGTAGGCAAGCGTAGAAGTGAGGATTTAGTTAGAAAAATCAGGACAGCTATAGACATGATTAGGAATGGCAATATAAACACAAACTCCCCACCAACTCCATTGCCAAACATGTTTCCAACATCTTTGCCAAAACATCATTCCAAGTATCTACCTCCACAACCACGACCATCAAGGACATCTCCAGTAGTAGGCAGGACAAGCCTCCATCCTCTGCAGGGGTATACATAATCCCTTGTAATGACTGCAACAAGTTATACGTGGGCGAAACATCAAGGGACCTCCAAACACGTATTTCAGAACACCAATACGCAAGCAGGTCTGACGACACAAGGAATGCCTGCGTACAACACCGTAATTCACACAACCACTTGATAAACTACAGAAATTCAAGACTTATCGCCACAGAAGAACATAAGAACATAAGAACATAAGAAAGGAGGAACACTGCAGCAGGCCTGTTTGCCCATACTAGGCAGGTCCTTTACAATTCATCCCACTAACAAACATTTGACCTACCCAATTTTCAATGCTACCCAAGAAATAAGCTCTGATGTGCAAGTCCCACTCAAATCCAACCCATCCCACTCATGTATTTATCCAACCTAAATTTGAAACTACCCAAAGTCCTAGCCTCAATAACCCAACTAGGTAGACTGTTCCACTCATCTACTACCCTATTTCCAAACCAATACTTTCCTATGTCCTTTCTAAATCTAAACTTATCTAATTTAAATCCATTACTGCGGGTTCTCTCTTGGAGAGATATTCTCAAGACCTTGTTAATATCCCTTTTATTAATACCTATCTTCCACTTATACACTTCGATCAGGTCTCCCCTCATTCTTCGTCTAACAAGTGAATGTAACTTAAGAGTCTTCAATCTTTCTTCATAAGGAAGATTTCTAATGCTATGTATTAATTTAGTCATCCTACGCTGAATGTTTTCTAACGAATTTATGTCCATTCTGTAATATGGAGACCAGAATTGAACTGCATAATCTAGGTGAGGCCTTACTAATAATGTATAAAGCTGCAGTATGACCTCTGGACTTCTGTTGCTCACACTTCTTGATATAAATCCCAGTAATCTATTTGCCTTATTACGTACGCTTAGGCATTGCTGTCTTGGTTTAAGGTTGCTGCTTACCATAACCCCCAAGTCCTTTTCGCAATCTGTATGGTTAAGTTCTACATTATTTAACTTATAAGTGCTAGGGTTATGGACACTCCCGAGCTTCAGAACCTTGCATTTATCTACATTGAACTGCATCTGCCACTTTTCTGACCAAGAGTAGAGTTTGTCTAAATCCTCCTGAAGTTCCCTAACATCTACGTTTGAATCAATTATCCTACCTATCTTCGTGTCATCGGCGAATTTGTCATATCACTAGTAATTCCTTCATCAAGATCATTGATATATATTATAAACAACAACGGGCCCAAGGACTGATCCCTGTGGAACGCCACTTGTTACTGATCCCCACTCGGGTTTAACCCCATTTATGGACACTCTTTGCTTCCTGTCTGGAGCTATGATTCGATCCACGAGAGAAACCCTTCCCCCAATGTCATGAGCTGCTACTTTCTTCAACAGTCTTTGGGTTTGCGGAACTCTATCAAAATGCCTTACTAAAATCTAAGTAAATAATATCAAATTCTTTATCGGGGTCAACAGCCTCAAAAGCTTTACTGAAGAAAGTTAAAAAAATTAGTTAGAAAGACCGGGCCCCTTGTGAATCCATGCTGAGTATCATTAATTCAAGCTATGCTTATCGAGATGGCTTCTTATAATCTCAGCTATAAAATTTACTCTAGTAATTTGCCTACAATTGAGGTCAGGCTTATTGGGCGGGAATTTGACGGTAACGAACTTGTCCCCTGTTTTAAAAATAGGAATTACATTAGCCCATCTTCCACATATCAGACAAATGCACCTGTTTGAAGAGATAAATTAAAAATATTTGTTAATGGTTCACAGACTTCCATTTGCATTCCTTTAGAACCCTTGAAAAAAAACCCTTTTCAGGACCCGGTGACTTATTTTGCTTTTAGTCTGTCTATCTGCTTCACAACCATTTCACTAAGTGACTGTGATGTTACATAGTTTATCTTCTTCTGATCCACTATAAAAAATTAATTACCGGAATATTATTAGTGTCTTCCGGGGTAAAAAACCGAGAGAAAATAATTTTTTTAAAATCGAGCACATTTTCATTCTCTTTGTCATAAGATGCCCATAGTTATTTTTAAGGGGACCTATCTTATTTTCTGACTTTGTTCTATAGACCGGGAAAAAAAACTTTTTGAGTTAGTTTTAGAATCCCTAGCAACTTTAATTTCATAGTCCCTTTTAGCTTTTTCTTATCCCCTTTTTAATGTCCCTCTTAATGTCAATATACTGATTCATAAGTGCCCCTCGCCTTTTTTGAAAAGCCTATAATTCCTTTCTTATGCCCTAGTAGATATTTCAGCCTATTATTCATCCATTTTGGGTCATTTCTATTTGATCTAATTTCCTTTAAGAGATAAACGTTTCTTTGAGCAGCAATGTATTGTGTTCAGAAAACTGTCATTTATTCATAAGCTCCTTCGTTACCCCAGTCAACGATGATAAGTGTTCTCTAGCCCACGTAATCTGCTAAGCGAAAATCTGGGACTGGTTTACTAAGTTATCCCTACTATCATACTTCCATTCCAATTCTACTTTAAATTGTTTTGGGTCGCTGGCACCGTTCCTCTGAAATTCTAAATTTTAACAAGGGATTCATTGTTGCCAAACTAAGTCAAGCAGGTTATTACCCTTGTAGGTTCGTCAAAACTGCTTCAAAAAAAGAATCTAAACAAAATTTCTAAGAATCGTATAAATTCTAAAATTCCGTTAAGAATTCCATCAATATGACTAAGTTAAGTTCCTAGATTTACATTATCGTGCCTTGTGCCCCTAACAATTCCCCCCATAGTATCTCCCCTAGTCCCTACTAATTTGGGGACGGTATATCACACCTAAAATTAATTTTTCATGCCCCTCTGAAAATTCTATCCAAACAGACTCTGTATGTGTTACTTCCAGACTTAAATACCTGTTTTTATGCAACAGTTCAAGCGATCTCGGACATACAATGCCACCCCACCCCCCTTCCCGATACTTCTATCTACTTGGAAAAATTTAAAACCCTGAATGTGACATTCTGCAGGCATGTCCGACTTTTTGGGAAATTTAAACCACGTCTCGTAATGGCAAATACATCTATGTTACCTGCACTAGCAACTAGTCTCAACTCGTCCACTTATTCCTAGCACTGCGACCTATTTGTGTAATAAATATTTAATGACCCTCCTATCTCTTTACCCTTCCTGCCCTTTCTGTTATTCCACTAAAAACCCATTACTGTCATTGTCAATTAGTGCCACTGGCTTTTCCAATATCCTCCTCATTTTGCCCATTACTAGTTCTCCTAGTACTCATGTTTCTACCCCTGCGACTTCACAGTTTTTCCCGCCAAAACCCATACCACTAACTATTCCTAGTTTAAAGACCTAACAGCTCCCTCCACTGCGTGGCCAGTGCTCCCACCCCACACCTAGACAAGTGAACCCCATCCCTGGCATACATGTCTTTCTGCCATAGAAGAGGTCCCCGTTGTCAATGAATGTTACCGCATTTTCCTTACAGTATTGTCCAGCCACAATTGACACCAATTGCTCTGGACAACCATTCATTTCCAACTCCTTCTCCTTGGCAAAATGCCACATGACAGGTTTGCCATCCTTCTTCCTAAAATTTTCTCTATTGCTGACCTATACCTGCTAATCAGGTCCTCACTCCTACGTCTGCCAACATCGTTGCCTCCAGCACTGAGACAGATAATAGGATTGCTCCCATTACCTCTCATGATGTCATCCAGACGGCTAACAATATCCTTCATCCCAGCCCCAGGAAAACATACTCTCTGCCTCCTACTCCTATCCTTCAAACAGAAAGCCCTATCCATGTACCTAATCTGGCTATCCCCAACAACAACAATGTTTTTACCTTCCTTGGCGTCGTCCGTAGTGATGCTCCGAGTAGTCGACTCACATTCGCCAGGTAGCATTACACCACTTGTAGAATTCGTCATGACGTTCTCGATGGTCTTCGTATCATGTGGGAGTTCGACACGTGGATTAGGTAAGAAATACTCACGTAGGCTGTTATTACGTATAATTACAGATATGTGGAGAGAGCCCTTGCCACCGTACCAATCTCCTTGCTCACACTCGTAACACTGACCGACCGGCCACAGTACCCAGTGAGAGGGTCTTTTGAATAATGCCAGTTCAGCGCAATATTAGACATGACCAGGGGAAAGGTTTTGGCGTTGAGTCAACGGTACACTGGGTTTCTGGTAATGGGTT
>NW_026479360.1:22500-28559 GCF_026875155.1 Cherax quadricarinatus | reverse complement strand
GGTCGATTATCGAAATGGTCGATTTACAATCTTTTTCCCCCCATAAGAAAAAATAAATTCAATTAACCTTTCCTAAACCCCCAGAAGTTTTTAAAAACAAAAAATTTTTTTACATAAAATTTTCTGAGTACATAAACAAACAAGGGAAAGGGAGAATGAAACATTAACAGCATAACACTTACCTTTATTGGAGATTTTTTTAGTGTATGGGAGATGGGGGAGGAGGAGAGAGGGGTTGTTTATAGTTTGGAAAGGGGGAATCCCCTTCCAGAAAACCCCCTCAGTACCATTTGCTTTTTGGGGGTTTGCTTTCTTTTCTCTTTTTTTAAATGCCCGGGACCGCTTGAGAGTCCTGGAGCCCTTCTCGAAAAATAACTTGCAGAGAGCCTGTTTCTGGGCTTTTTTAAAATTCCCTAAAAGGGGCCAAGACTCGTCATGTACAATTTGCCGATAGGGGTTGCAAACCTTCTGGGTGATGTTTCTCCATAATCTTTCCATCTTACCCCACATAGTAAAAATTCTTAATTTCTGAAGAAGGCCCTTTTTCCCCATCTCTTTTCCCCCTCCTTTTGCAGAAGATTCGAGCTGGATCTGTTGCTCTTCCTGCTGAAGCTCTTGCAGTCCTCATGGTTAGCTCTTCGTTGTGGTCCTCCACCAACTTTCCACACCCTCAAAACTCAATCCCCCCCCAGGGAAATCCCAGTGCCACAATAGAGTTCAAAAATAACATAGGTCTCAGGGGCAACCCCAACCCCCCAAAAACCCCCTTTTCGAACAAAACTGGGCCCCAATTTTTTGAGCCATGGGAGCTTATTTTGCACTTAAAAACTTGCAACACTAAAATAAAAGAAATATTTTGAAATATTTCACGGAGCACGTGAGAGGATGCCCCTAACTGGAAACAATGGCACACTGGTGGGGGAAAAAAGGGGAGGCGGGGCGAGGCCCCTTACCCGTGCATACACGTCGGGACGAAGGTCGGACGGGTCGATAAAGGAAAATTTGGCAAATTTTCCCAGTCAATATTTTGTCAAAAAACCGGTTGATTTTTCCCAAATGGTCGACTTTCAGGCCGTGTTATTAGGGACCACTGTTTAAATATAAAATATATATATATATATATTATATATATATTTTAATATTATATATGTGTGTGTGTGTGTGTCTCTCCTATATTTTTGTTGCAGGGGGCGATTCACATTCCTGGCCCCCCCTCTTCGTAGTCGGCTAGGTCCATTCTCCCTGTGTGTGTTTGTGTGTAAAAAAAAATGTTCACATTTAACATGTAAAAGTGTTAAATTTTGTTTGCCATGTTCAGAGGTAGACCTCGCTGGTATTTCATGCGATGCCTCAACTGATCCTGCCTGTTTGCTTTATTGCTTCATCCGTTATACCGGCAGATGTAGCAAAGATTACAGTCGAGTAGAGGAGCCAGTCATATATTGGGTCCAGCGGCACGGAACCTGGAGGTTATTCCGGGGATCAACGCCCCCGCGGCCCGGTCCATGATCAGGCCTCCCGATGGATCAGGCCTGATCAACAAGGCTGTTACTGCTGGCCGCACGCAGTCCAACGTACGAGCCACAGCCCGGCTGATCCGGCACTGACTTTAGGTATCTGTCCAGCTCTCTCTTGAGGCAGCCAGGGTTTATTGGTAATTCCCACTAATGCTTGATGGGGGCTGTGGAACAGTCTTGGGACCCAGACACTTATGGTGTTTTCCCTTAGTGTACCAATGGCGCCCCTACTTTTAATTGGGGGCATTTTGCATCGCCTGCCCAGTCTTTTACTTTCGTAGGGAGTGATTTCTGTGTGCAGATTTGGGACCAGTCCTTCCAGGATATTCCAAGTGTAGATTATGATATATTTCTCCCTCCTGCGTTCCAACGAGTACAAGTCAAGTGCTTTCAAGCATTCCCAGTAGTTAAGGCGCTTGACAGAACTTATACGTGCAGTAAAGGATCTCTGTACACTCTCTAGATCTGCGATTTCACCTGCTTTGAATGGAGATGTTAATGTACAGCAGCATATTTCCAGCCTAGAGAGAACAAGTGATTTGAAAAGGATCATCATTGGCTTGGCATCTCTCATTTTGAACGTTCTCATTATCCATCCTGTCATTTTCTTTGCACGTGCGATCGTGGCACTGTTGTGATCCTTGAAAGTGAGATCCTCAGACATTACTACTTCCAGGTCCCTTACATTACTTTTCCGCTCTATTGTATGGCCAGAGTCTGTAGTATACTCTGTTCTAGTTATTACCTCCTCCAGTTTTCCATAACGGAGTAGTTGGAATTTGTCCTCATTGAACATCATATTGTTTACCGTTGCCCACTGGAAAACTGTTTATATCTTTTTGGAGGTTAACCGCGTCCTCAGCAGATGACAGCCTCATGCAGATTCTAGTATCTGCAAAGGATGATACGGTGCTGTGATGTATATCTCTGTCTATGTCTGATATGAGGATGAGGAATAAGATGGGGGCGAGTACTGTGCCTTGTGGAACAGAGCTCTTCACTATGGCAGCCTCCGATTTAACTCTGTTGACCACTACTCTTTGTGTTCGATTTGTTAGGAAGTTGAAGATCCATCTCCCCACTTTCCCAGTTATTCCTTTAGCACGTATTTTATGGGCTATTACTCCATGATCGCATTTGTCAAATGCTTTTGCAAAGTCTGTGTATATTACATCTGCATTCTGATTTACTTCCAGTGCATCCAAGGCCATATCATAATGATCCAGTAGTTGTGAGAGGCACGAGCGACCTGCCCTGAACCCATGTTGCCCTGGATTGTGCAGATTTGGGGAATCCAGGTGATTTGCAATCCTGCTTCTTAGCACTCAAAGATTTTTATGATGTGGGACGTCAGAGCTATTGGTCTATAGTTCTTAGCTAATGCTTTGCTGCCACCTTTATGGAGTGGAGCTATATCCGTTGTTTTAAGTGACTGTGGAATTTCACCTATGTCCAAGCTCCTCCTCCATAGTGTACTTAGGGCACGCGAGTGGGGTTTCTTGCAGTTCTTAATGAAAACAGAGTTCCACGAGTCTGGGCCCGGGGCTGAGTGCATGGGCATGTTGTCAATGGCTTTTTCGAAATCTATCGGAGTTAGGGTAATGTAGGAAATCTGGCATACATTTATGGAGTTTTGAGGCTCATTCATGAAGAAATCATTTGGGTCGTCGATCCTCAGACTGATTAGTGGTTCACTAAAGAGTCGTACTGGGATTTCAATATTTCACTCATTTCCTTGTTGTCATCTGTGTAAGTTCCATCCTGTCTGAGTAAGGGCCCGATACTAGATGTGGTATTTGCCTTAGTTTTTGGCATATGAAATGAAATATTTTGAATTTCTTTCAATTTCATTAGTAGCTTTAAGCTCCTCCTGTCTCTCCTGGTTCCTGTAAGAGTCATTTAACTTAAGTTCGATAGTTTCCACTTCCCTGGTCAGTGCCTCCTTTCGTGTATCAGATATTCTAGCACTCCTGAGGAGCTCAGTGACTCTTCGTCGTCTTCTGTAGAGGGAGCGTCTTTCTCTCTCCAGTTTACTCCTGCTCTTCTTCTTTCATAGGGGAATATGCCTAGAACATGCTTCAGCTGCCAGGAAGTTGATACTTTCAAGGCACTGGTTTGGATCCATGTCATTTAAGATATCTTCCCAACATGTTTCGTTTAGGACATGGTTTACCTGGTCCCAGTTGATGTTCTTGTTGTTGAAGTTGTATTTTGTGAAGACACCTTCACAGGTACATGCATTCTACTGATCAGGACCCCTATGCATGTACGTCTGGACTTCAATTAGGTTGTGATCGGAATTAGTTGTTTTTGATATTCTTATGTCTCTTATCAGTCCTCATTATTTGTGAATATAAGGTCAAGTGTGTTTTCTAGTCTTGTTGGCTCCACTATCTACTGGCTTAAGGTGTGTTTTTCGCAGAGGCTTAGTAGCTCATGTGTGACCTTTCATCTGTGCTACCTCCGGGGATTGTTTCAGCTATAACATTATTTACTACATTCTTCCATTTTGTATGCCTTAGGTTGAAATCACCAAGCAGTAAGATGTTTGGGGATGGAGCTGGAAGGTTTTCCAGACGGTAATCAATTTTCAGTAGCTGTTCCTTGAACTGTTGGGAGGTTGCATCTGGTGGCTTATATACAACCACATTGACTAGGTTTTGGTTCTCGATCTTTATTGATAGAACTTCAACTACCTCATTTGTGGTGTTCAGCAACTCCATGCAGATGAGGGACTCTTTGACATGCAGGCCAGCCCCCCCTTGTTGCCTGTTCATTCTGTCGCATCTAAAAGGATTGTAACCACTTACCCATATTTCACTGTCAAAGTGATCTTTTGTGCGAGTCTCTGTGAAGGCTGCAAACATTGCATTAGACTCCTCAGAAGTCCCACTGATAAAAGGTATTTTGTTGTTGGTGGATGGCTTAAGGCCCTGTATATTAGCAAATATGAACGAGGTTGTATTCTGTGTTTGTTGGGGGGATTTTGTTATTGCATCAGTAGTTGTAATTCTGGAGGGCCATGGGTGGCCACTGGCTGCGCCTCCAGTCCAACAAGGCTCCAAGGTGGTGGACTATTTTTGTTATTTCCTTCCATTTTCTTTTTCCGTTTCCTGCCACTAAAAAATCACCTGGAGTTGGGTTGTCGTAGCTACTATTGTATGTCTTGTGGGGTCTGTGCCTCCTGGTCCCTTATAGATGGTATGCAGGGCAGTCGATGTTGTAACGTTGCTTCTGGAGGACCGAGGAGTGACACATTTTTGGGTGAAAAAAAGTACAGGAAGAAGAGCGACACACTCCTTTAGACAGGAGGTCACTACATTTTTATGGAAAGGATGGCTTAACTTACAGGACTTGCTGTTCTGACTGTGGCTAACTTTTATTGGAAATCATAACTGGTGTGAATAACTACTGGCCAATGCTTACAGCCGTTAATGAGAGGATGTCACTACATACGGACAAACTGACAGACACATACAGACGAGCGGAAGTGTGACAAAATATAGGCCCCATCCTTTTTTTTTGTTTTTAACACAATTAGTTCACCCGTGTGTGGCTTCAGTATTCTATGTGAGAATTAATGGGAACAAAAGCTAGTTTTTTTCCTGTCATATTTCATCAAAAAGGATAGGTTTCATAAATAGAGTTATGAAGTCTGTCAACTTGAGCTGGGAGACTTCGGTTGGGCGATGAGGATATCGTCAACATTCCACGACGTTAGCTGCAACAACTTTCAAGGTTTCGTAAACATTACCATCTCTCAGTGGAATTAATGAGGTTTACATGTGAAATATATTTATATTCCGCAAGGACTGATTTCTGATCTACACACTAAAATTAATTTAACTCGAGCGGAAGGCATGGTGGCTTGAGAAGGTACTCCCAATGAAAAATAAGGGATTCAATAAGAGCGAACTCAGTCAGCACACATAATTCAGTATTTTAATGTATTCTCCCAGATTTAAGAAAAAATTACCACTTCTTCAAGAGGGAACCTGAGAAGCCCCTGAAGCGAATATTTGATCACCCTGGCTATGATGTTTAAGATGTACTACCTTGCAGTCTCATGATAAGGCTGTCGACAGAGGCCTGGGGTGGGATCGGACTTAGGGATGATGGTCCTAGAAACCATCTTCATGCATTAATATTAGGAAAAAAAATCCTTAGGTAATTGATTGTGGCGTCGAATATAATGAAAACTATAAAAATATGCATTTTTGTGGTCGAAATGGTAGGTGTGATCTGTCCATTTATATTGTATGTTTGTATTCTTTACAGTAAGGCTTACAGTATGTGACCAAATGTTTTATTGTACAACCATTCGCTAGTGTGTTTGTGCCGACAAACCACAATAACGTATTTTTTCGTGCTCTTCACTTTTTTAATACCGTTGACAGTTTGTTTTTTTTAGCGAGGGAGCATGAGTGGCGAGGGTAACAGGAAGATATATTTTAGGTGAGATCTGCTGTACTCTGCCACATGACTCGCACTCTTGCCCGTATAGTTTCTTAGGATTCAGTGTGTTTTCTTGATTTTTTTCGA
>NW_026479360.1:0-17500 GCF_026875155.1 Cherax quadricarinatus | reverse complement strand
TAAGGGTATTTAGACACCTTCCATGTATAAGTCCACTCCTGGCTCACAAATATGTACCGCCTTTGTGCCTACACTTCTGCTGATTTTCCTCATTGACTTATACTAACTTCCTCTTTGGACTTCATGCTTTTTTCCTTCTTGACTTCTGTGATTTCCTCCTGTGACTTTCTACTAACTTCCTCCTTGACTTTGCTTTTTTCCTTCTTGATTCTGCTGATTTCCTCCTTGACTTCTACTAAACTCTCCCTTGACTTCTGCTTTTTTCACTTCTTGACTTCTGCTGATTTCTTCTTTCAACTTCTGCTGACTCCCTTCATCCTTGACTTGTAGTAAACAAGCTACTTCTACTACCGCCGCCGCCGCCATGTTGACTTCTGTTGATTCAGAAAGAAACAAAAAGGCACATACCGGTGACTGGAACAATACACAATAACTGTACATTAGGGACATGTGAACACAGTGAAACTTATGACACCGTTTCGTCCGACTTGGGCCATTAACAATTGACAAAAGTTATTGTCCAGATCGGACTGAGAACGTCGTCTTAGGTTTCGTTTCTTATGGGCGGGTTATTTGTGTGTAGTGTTTTGTTGATTTTGTGGCTTCGCATCAGTTTAAGTTTACTTTTGCTGATCTTCATTCTAATTTATTTACTACGGGTGACTTTTTTTTATGTAGGGGACCAGCCAGGACTTAGGTCGTTCCAGCAGGGTATGGAAGTATCGTGTACGAAAACTTTATCATTGAAGTAAATAAGGTGGACATGAACAGTTTTTAAGAATAATATAATTAACTTAATAATATCGAATGAAATTCCACAATGGGGAAGATATAAACAAGAAGACAAAATAGCATGCTGCTGCAGGTATATTTTTTTTTTTTTTTTTTTTTTACTAAAAGCTAGTTTCATTTTCCGGATATAAGGCGCACGATCGTATGAGACCACTACAACGATATGTTTTTCCCAAGTAATTGTAACTTACGTAGTAAACAACTGCTAAACGAACCCTTTACCTGACCTTGAGCTGTAAGGCGCAGCAGGTTGATTTTCCAGTACTGTGGAACAAAAAGCGCGGCCTTATATGCGGGGAAAACAGTTATACGTCTTTGACCGGTATGGTCAAAGAAACGTGCTTTTTTTTAATGATATCGATCCCCTTATTCTTTTACTGATCCCCCTATTCTGTACTGAAGACACTGATATTACTATTCTCGTAGGCATGGAACGCTGATTATTTTAGTTATGAGTGTTACCAGAAATTTCTGTGTGCATTATTATCGAACGGCAGCTGTTATAAAAAATACTGATTTGTTTTCTGACATGGATATTGCAATTGTTAATCCTCATCTTGATTCTGGCCACCACATGGGAATCAGTTCATACTCATTTTGTAAGACTTTTTTAAGTTACAAAAACCCGAAAGCACCCAGATTGAAGTCAGCTGTTGAGTTCTATTAGCTTAGTGATTAAAGTGGCTCGTCCTGATTTACTGAATCCTAGTGGAGGCTGCCGCAACTGTACTGATGCAAAGAAACACACAGTAAGTGTCAGGGGACGAAGACTGTTCAAACTGACTCCCAGCAGACATACTTGGGGAATTATTTTAACAATAGACCCTGGCTGTCTTCAAGAAGGGAGCTGGAGGGGCACCTAAAGTCAGTTACCTGACCATTGGCTACTACATTAATGGTTCGTTACGTCGGTTTGAGTGCGACTTTAGCAGTAACTGCATCGTTGATCGGGCCCTGATCCATCATGAGGGGACCCGGTCATAGACGGCCGCAAGGAGGCGTTGACTAGATTTAATCGTGTAGATGTGTTTATAAAAGTCGATTCATAGCTCCAGGCCCAGACTCTTAATTATAGCGTCCAGGGTTTACTGATTCTTGACCCCTTAAGACATGATCATGCCTCCACACCAGTATTATATTATGTTAGGTAAAATACCACAAGTGCCAACTAATGTTGACATTTTACCGTGGACAACGTTTCGCTCTCCAGGAGCTTTATCAAGCCGTTATTAGTTGCACTTGTGTCCTTTTACTTAACTTATTGTCGGTAATTCTACCAACATTAACTATTTATAGTATAAATGGCACTCAGTAGTGACAGGTTAATGATTGAGCATGTGCACCACAGGAATCTTTACTGAATGAATCGTTCCACCTGCACTGCAGGCTTTTCATCGGTCGAATACACTGATGAATTTACAATTCCTGGCTCGGCTGAAATATGTGTAATGAAAGAAAAGCTTTTCAAAAAAAAAAAAAAAAAACCATTCAAGTGGTGAAACTTCGCTGTTTTTAGTGTCTAAAGTTGACATTTAATTAAGTTTCATACGGTGAAGTGCTTGTTAAATGGATTTGAGAAGTGTTCAGAACAAGAAAGAAAAGGACCATTCTTCCTCAGAAACGCAGATGTGTCTCACAAATTGAAAATTGTTGCTTTTATGGTTGCAAATGAATTGAGTGTAACTTGGAGACTGAATTTAAAATTGTATTAAAATTAGTTGTGGATTAAATTAAGTCGAATGTCTAGTGTTTGTGAGAGAGAGGGAGAGGGGCGCAAGGTGATTGGATCCGTTAATTGGAATTACAGTTGACGCATTGGCTTGCGCACGTGGAGCGGTGCTGAGATTGTAATTAAGATTTCTGGATGAAGTTGGAAAAGCCTTGGGAATAAGATACGAATGTCTCTTGTGTTTTAGGCGCTTCGGCTTCCAAGATTTCCGATTATTTTACTGTCATGCTCAAAGCTTCTCTCTCTCTCTTCTTTCCTCTCTCTCTCCTCTCTCTCTCTCATCTCTCTCTCTCTCTCAAGGTCGTTCGATGACAGTTAAGAGGCGAGGAAAGGACTAAGCTATGGAGCAATATAGCTAAGGTAGGTACACGGCTGCAACCACAAAACAGCCAACAACACCAATGCTACAGCACATTATAACCACACCTACCTACATACCACTACAAGCATCTAAACAACACAGAATTACAATTCAACGCACCTTCATCACCCCATTTCATCTGTTTTGCCAATTCGAAGAGTAAAAGTTTGAACTTTTTAGTGATTCTCCCCTAATGTAAACATTGGATTAATATAATTATATCCATTTATTCAGGCTTTCTCCAGTCTGCTTTCCTGGATAACACATTTCTCGACCTGCGCTCATTTCCCTTTTTTGGGTTAAAACAAGCAGATTACCGGAATTTCAGTTCCACTTATCCGTTCCAGTGATAGCGCTTAGCTGGTAGCTCTACCCATGCCTTCTGCTTCACTGGGGAGGCTCTGCTAGTCCATCCTCAGTGTTTCATCTTAGCTGCTAACTAGTCTCTCAGATTTCATTATTTAACTCTGTTCACTATTTTTCATAATTATGAAAATACGTTGTAGTAGTGAAATTTAGCATATGTATATTAATATTTTTTATAATTTTAATAAATTACTATTTCTGTTATCGTATGCCGCAATAATATGAAAGTAAAAATTATGATTTATATCTGTGAAACATGCAGGAAATACTTCTGTTCCCTCCAGACATGACGTAATGAACCTCCAAAGGAAAACCGTTCAACATCACTTTCCATTTGTTTCTAGAGCCTGTGTTACACACACATTATAATATATATTGCCTTAATATTACCCTACTAACTCTGGCGAATAGGTAAAACTTGCGATTTTGGCTTAAATAGCAAAGATCTTCTTGCGAATAGGCAAGATCGAAAATTTGTGTATGTAGAAATTTCGCAAAAAATCGTTCTGTTCTGAACCTAACGAAAAAAAATATATTTCATCTGCTTTGTTTATTAAGTATTGTTCAGTTATCTAAAACATATTTAATTGGATTACTTTAAATTTAAATTGCGCTTATTAATAAAGTTAGGTAAGTTTTCTAAGCTTTGTTGTAATAAAGTTGAGTAATTACCGACAATATGTAAAGTAAGAAGGACACACAGTGCAATAATGTGACATTTTATTGTGGCAACGTTTTCGCTTCCAGGAGCTTTATCAAGCCATTACAAAACAATACATGGACACGAGGGCATATATAGGCTCAGAGTGAGGTTGCAATACTAGTGGTAGTAGTTAGTGTAGTAGTGACAAAAGTTGTGTGAGTTAGTAGTAATACAAACATGGTAGGAGCAATTAATTCGTTACATGAGTAAAAGGATTTAAAACGCTAATAATTGGGTAAAAAAATAATAAAAATAGGTTGGCAAATATAGGACTGGATAGAGGCAGGCTGTTTCAGTGTTCACTCTTGTAATGTGGCTTTCGTGTAAGTATTAAACAGGAGAGACTATGTGATGCAGGGTTTACTGTTTTCAGGAGGATTCTTGCTAGACTTCAGAGATGGTGAAGCTTTGCCTTTGTTTTATTGTTTAATTGTTTTATTATCCTTTTTAATAGTTTATATACTTTTACTCATGTAGACGAATTAATTACTTACCATATTGTATTACTACTAAACATTTTGTCACTACTACTACTACTACTATTATACTACTACTAGTATTGCACCCTCACTCTGGGGGCCTATATCATACCCTCTGTGTCCATGTATTGTTGTAACGGCTTGATAAAGCTCCTGGAGAGCGAACGGAAACGTTTGCCACAATAAATGTCACATTAGTTGCACTTTGTGTCCTTTTACTTTTACATAAGCTTCTTTTGTTAAAAAATTATTAATTGGTTCATTAACATAAGTAAAAAAAAATATATATCTTTAAACTTGTAAGAGTAGATTTTTAGAAAGTGACTTAATTTTTTAAATGAGTTCTTGCTAAATTGAGACCAGTTTTACCTATCGCACGACATATATTATATGTCGTGCCCGACCGAATAGGTAAAAATTGGTCAATTAGCAAGACTCATTTAAATTAAGTCTTTCTAAAATTTTCTCTTCACGTTTTAAAGATTAAGTTTTTTCATTAATGTTAATGTAAAAAATTTATAATTTTGCAACAAGGGTTCAGGGCAGGGTTGCGCACTGCCTCTCACAAAACACTGGATCATATGATATGGCTTTGGATTGCACTGGAAGAAAATTCAGATGCAGATGTAATATACACAGGACTTTGTAGATGAATTGGTTCAGAGAACGACATGTTGTAAATTAGACACTATGCAACTCTTGGGTATCTTTATTGAGGAAACGTTTCGCCACACAGTGGCATCATCAGCCATACAAATGAGATCTTGAGAACAGGAGGAGAATGAGGTAATCAGTCTCTCAACCTTGAGTCGATGTGGTCAGTCCATCAATCTTGAATAGAATACGGCATTCGTGCGGCGAAGGAGCTTATAAACCGTAGGCAGGAGAGGTGCAGCAGTCATAGGTGGGTCACATTTGTTCAATGTCGAAGTAGGTCGTGCCCAAGAATTAGGCAAGCGAAGGTATTCCCAAGTATTAAGTTCCAAGAAGTTGCAGTGTCTGGACAGGTTTGTAGATGAATGGTTCAGAGAACCGACATGTTGATAATAGACAACATGTGCAAACTCTTGGGTATCTTTATTGAGGAAACGTTTCGCACATGACTACTTCACATTGAACAACTTGTGACCCACTATGGACTGACTGCTGCAACCTCTCCTGCCTACGGTTTATAAAGCTCCTCCTCCGCAACGTATGCCGTATTCTATTCAAGCTTGATGGACTGACCACTCGGACTCAAGGTGAGGACTGATTACCTCATTATCCTCCTGGTTTTCAAGATTCTCCTTTGTATATGGCTGTATGAAAGCATGTGTTGCGAAACGTTTCCTCAGTAAAGATACCCAAGGTTGCAACATGTCTCTAATTTATCATACACAGACTCGCGAAATCGTAATCGACACGTTGCAAACAAACCATACCCGGCCGGGATTTGAACCCGCGGTCAGGTGAGTCTACAAAACTCCAGCCGTCGCGTTAGCCACTAGACCAGTAGCCATCAATAGATTCGTCCAACTAGGTATATTTCTATACACCATAGGGAAGGGTTAGCATAGGCACCACTGTAAAAACTTGCATTGTGGTCACAGTGGTGCCTATGCTAACCTTCCTATGTGTAGACTGTACCTAGTTGGACGAATCTTTATTGTGGCTATCTGGTTTACTATAGTGGCTCTAACGCGACGTCCGCGGTCTGGAGTTTGAGACTCTCTGACGCTGGTTCAACCCGGCCGGGGTATGGGGTTTGGTTTATCATAACATGACTTTGCAAAAGCATTTGACAAATTGCGATCATGGCGTCGGTAATAAGCCCATAAAATACGTATTTTTTGGGCTAAGGAATAACTAGGAAAGTGGGGAGATGGATCTTCAATCTTCCTTACAAATCGAACACAAATGGTAGTGGGTCTACAGAGTTAAATCGGAGGCTGCCCATAGTGAGAAGCTCTGTTCCAACAAGGCACAGTCTCGCTCCCATCTTATTCCTCATCCTCATATCAGACATAGACAGAGATATACTCACAGCACCGTATCATCCTTTGGCGGATGATTACTAGGATCTGCATGAGGATGTATATGCTGAGGACGCGGTTAACCTCCAAGAGATATAAAACAAGTTTTACAGTGGGCATCGATAACAATATGATGTTCAATGAGGACAAATTCCAACTACCGTATGGAATCTGGAGGAGCTAATAATAATAGAACAGAGTTATATACAGACTCTGGCCATACAATAGAGCGGAAAATAATGTAAGGAACTGGGAGTAGGGAAATGTCTGGATATCATGTCAAGGATCACAATCAGTGCCACGATCGCACTTGCAAAGAAAAATAATAGGAATGGATAATCAGAACGGTTCAAAACGAGAGATGCCACCAATGATGATCCTTTTCAAATGCTTGTTCTCTTAGGTGGAATGCTGCTGTACATTAACATCTCCATTCAAAGCAGGTATAAGTTCTGTTCAAGCGCCTTAACTACTGGGAAACTTGAAGCACTTGACTTGTACTCGTTGGAACGCCCAGAGGAGGGAGAGATATATCATAATCTACACTTGGAAAAAATCCTGGAAGGAATAGGTCCCAAATCTGCACACCAGAAATCACTCAATACGAAAGTAAAAAGACTGGGCAGGCGATGCAATGCCCCCAATAAATAAGTAGGGGCGCATGGTACACTAGGAAAACACTCGTTAGTGTCCGGGGTCCAAGGACTGTTCAACAGACTCCCATCAAGCATTAGGGGAATTGCCAATAATCCCTGGCGCCTTCAAGAGAGGAGAGCTGGGACAGATACCTTAAGTCCAGTGCGGATCATGCCGGGCTGTGGCTCGTACCGTTGGACACTGCGTGCGGCCGCAGTAACAGCCTAGTTGTTCAGGCCTGATCCATCGGGAGCCTGGTCATGGACCGGGCCGCGGGGGCGTTGTCCCGGAATAACCTCCAGGTAACTAAAAGATCTTCTAGAAAAAACTTACCTAACCTTATTATAACAAGATAATTTATTTTAGCCTAACCCAACTAAATATATTTTAGGATTTGTTGACAATAATTAATACTAAACAAAAACAGTGAAATATATTTTTTTCGTTAGGTTCAGAAAGATTTGGCGAAATTATTGCATACACAAATTTTCGCTTGTCTTATATGGGCAGATGTGGAGCGTTTTATTTAAGCCAAGATCGCAAGTTCTTCCTATTCGGCCCACAACGACATATATATATATATATATATATATATATATTTATATATATATATATATATATATATATAATTTACATATCTACATATATATATATTATATATATATATATATATATATATATATATATATATATATATACTTTACATATACATATATATAATATATATATTATATATACTATATATATATATATATATATATATATAATATATATATATATATTCACTCAATGTGTGTGTTGTATGTGTTTTTGTTCTAACTAAATATGTTGTTGTAGTAAAAAAAAAAAAAAACGAACTTCAAATTACCCAGGCCGCGAGTACAGTTTATTTTCTCATCAGCTTTTATGCTATTACTCGTGCGTTCCTCCTCCCTTTTCCCAGGCGACTTTCATAAATATTTTCAGATCGGGCGGGAAAAATATTGTTGGAGAGGAGCAAAATACCACATTCATGGGATTTTTGATCAAGAGAGCTACTCTCGTCCACTTGTTGATCTAGGCAAAGTGGAACGGTCACCCATCCCCCATTTTGTCGCCGTTGCAAAATTATACGAAAAGCAACGCTGCAATATAATCAAAGCAGGAGTGATATCAGAGCTGGAAAGATTCAGGGAACATTTACGCCTCACATAGAACAAGTAAGGCATATTTAATTACTGGGGAAACGCAACATCCTAAATGTCCTGCCGAAACGAAGGGAGAGCTATTATAATATATACTTGGAAAGGCACTTAATGCTATCCGAAATCTGAACACTGCCATAGCAACATACTGGAATGAGAGAGATGGAGGACAATGTGTAGAAGCCCAGGTTGAAAGGCTAGTGGGGCCGGCCAACAGTATGAGAACATTTGTATTAACATACGTGCCCCCCCCCCCCCCTGAAAAATTAAATTTTGCCAAGTACCAGATCAACCAATGCTGTGATGGATATGTTTGGCACGAGTGCCAGCAGAAACAGCTGGTTGACCAGGGAACAGCACCAGACAGATTAAACCTGGTCTAGAGCCATGATGCGAGAGAAGGAAAACTTGCGGAAGTCATCGAAGGTTAAAATTAAGAAGGTTTGTGGGGTTGTGAAAGTTAACAAGTTAACTTGCATAGATGAGCATTTAAAACTCTTATTATTAATTATAATTAGTATTAATAAAATTATTTTTAAATAGTAATTGGTATCTATTTATGAACTTATAAGACATTCTTAGACCATTAATGGAGGGTAACCCACCATACCCAAGTGGTTATATGTGCATATTCTGTTGGAGCCTTCCCTTGGGCGCTACCCGGAGTCTCAGTACCTCATAGATACTTATTTACTGCTTTTGAAATAACAACCGAAGAATATGTAGAGACGTTCCATATTTGTTCATATTGTCCTGGAATGGAATTCCAGTATTTACGGCTAAGGGCCGCCGCACACGGTACAACAAAGTTTCACACACACGCAAGAGTGTGGTCTGGAATGAGTTCTCACAGACGACAGATTCAAGTAGAATTTTAAATTTCCGCGTTTGGCACCATTTTTATGACCATTAGCATATTTGCACCCTTGAAATTGTATTTTGTAATACTAAATTTATTATTTGCGATTTTAAATATTGTAATTCATTGAGTATTAAATTAAACAGCTAAACAGGATGCATATAATAATCTTAGACTCAAAAACATGACTCCTATTCAGGTAGTGGACGTTGCAGCAACAAATAAATGCAATGAAAATCATGACAGTGACGCTCATGCAGTTTGTAGGTTGACATGACAAATTGTCTCTGCGTAACACTGTGCAATATTAAATGAGGAATTATCTTCCTCTTACTCAACCTTGTGTCGTGATAGTGTCCTTTATCCAAAGGGGCACCACACACACACTACAAAATTTTAAAGCGTAGTTCTCTCAAATTTACCCGAAATTAACATTTATAAATTTTGGATTGTAATTATTTTATCAAGTTTTAATGTTGACAGTGATCCTCGATGCTAATATTTCTAACCTTCCCGTCACGGATAATGGACACATCGTTTCTCATACGTAAATAAAAGAACACGCAAGAAATTTAGCATTTTTGTATATATTAACTTTGGCGAGTTTATAGAAATATACCATTACACGTTTTTTGAAGAGGATCGTATATAAAACTTCAATATATGTTTGCTTTGATGTTATTCACTCGTCCCATTACGCTACTTACCTTTTTTTTCTCTCTCTCTCATTCTGTTGCTGAGAGCATTCCAATTTGCTTTTTTGTGTGATAATTTCTTAGCCAATCATCCTTTTCCCCCCCATATATATTTTTTTATCATTTATGTCTGTACCGATTTTTTAATATTCTTTTCTCTCATTCTTCATCTTACCCTTCATTGTATTATCGCGGTTTTAATATAATTTTTAAAATTGCTCTTCTACTGTCTCGGTATTTTCTTTAAATAATTGTTTCTCAAAGATTTTAATCATCTTTTTATTCTTTATTCAGTATTTGTTCTCCGTATTCTCTTAAGGAACATTCATTCCAACTTTTGTTAGTTCATCGAGTTTTTTTTTTTCATCTTTTTATTATTTACTTTTCAACTCTTCTACTTTTTAGGATTAAACAGGATTTTTTTGGCATGTAGAAAAATATAAACTTTTAAGATTATTGTATTGGCGTGGTATACCAATGTTAGCAAACAACGTTGTCTGATTACTATTCTCGTTTGTACTTGGACACTATTATCGTTATCTGTACTGTTATTTTCGTTGTTTGTACCATTCTCGTTGTTTGATACACCATTCTCGTTGTTTGATACTGTTCTCGTTATTTGATACTGTTCTCGCTATTTGAAACCACGGTACGGGTGGATTGAACTCGCGGCAAGTGAGTCGTAAAACGCACAGGCCAGCCGCGTAAGCCACTGGGCCAGCTGGCTACAGTAAGTTTCATTTAGGCTAGGTTGGATTTCAATCCCCACCCGTACGTGGATTGTTTGCAATCGTGTATTACGATTTCGTGAGGTCATGACTCGTTATTTGTTTAGGTTTTTCCTTATTATCTGAGCTATAATGCTAATTATAGAATATATTTCTGCCTGTGTATTGTTATCTCTCTCTTCTCTATCTCTATCCTCTCTCTCTCTCTCTCCTCTCTCTCTCTCATCTTCTCTCTCTCTCTCTCTCTCTCTCTCGTTTCCTTGTACCAAGTCTCAGTCCTTGGGCCATTGCCTTATCTGTTTTCCTCTCCATTATCCATTATTCCTTTGGCTTTAATTTATTACAGTAATGATCCTGCTGCTTGAATTCATGTATTCTTGTATATATTTATTTTGTTCATTACTTATCTTTTGCTTATTTTCTAGTTCTCTGTTGCCTCGGCTTTCTATAATTTCTGGACTCCTCTTATCTGTTTCTTGAGTTGTATTTACATTTTTATTCTAGTTTCTTATCTAGGTGAATACAAATAGGAATGCGCGTCTACTTCGCCGCCTTCAGGCAGACGAGGGTCGAGCCTCTCCACCACCACGTCTTGCGCTGAATGACCCACATGGGTTTAGCGCTTCACAAGAATTAAATATTATATATCTCTAGTTTCTTTCTGTAAACTTTTCTTATACAAATATTTTAAAAACCAGGTAAAAAGGTGATGAGTTTGGGTTATTTATAAGGGCCGCCGTGTGCTAAATGTACGGTAATTTCGAGCCTTGTCCGACACCACACCAATCTCCTTCCCTTTCCCAGACCCTCTTCGCAGACCCCTCTCACACTGTTGCTCAAGGTCTCCTTATACTGACTTCATTCTCCAGTATTTCCAGTTATAAGGAGTTTGGGTTCCGATCTTCGACCTGGGCCCCCTCAAGTTACCTAGGGCTAGGCAAGAAAGATGCGGCCAATACCTGATTTTCGGGATTTTTGCCAACCTGGTATTGAGCTTTTTCTCCTCAGCAGGAAATTGTTGAGGATAGGAGAGATTGTTCGGATTACAGTGGTCTACACCGGACTGATTAATATATAAGAGGTATTTTGAGATTTGCCATATTTAATAGGAGATTGTATTTATCTCTTGAAACCCTAAAAATTTTCTACTTTCTACCTTTCTGTAGTAGATTTTCTGGGGTTATTCGTCTCCGCCGCCCTTATCCAGACCAGGTCTTACTTGTTGAAGGTTTAATCAATATAAGCGGTTGGTGCTAAATGCACCACAATCCAACGTAGACATCAAAGTTCGACATCTGCGTAATTTTTGTGGTTTGTATATCAAAAATAATTTATTACTCAATTAGATTGTTTTCCAGTCGTACTTCCTTTGTTACATTTTAGACAAATATTTTGGATATTTTATGTTAATATATATAGTTTATTGAATAATAACGTTGAAACACCCGTTGTTTGGTAATTTTGAAATAAGAGCAGCCTTTGATGTACTTGTGACCAGTTCACTGTTCGGATGTAAACTAATAATACTTTCATTTTCTGTCGAATATTATTTAAAACATTGCCTTTATAAGTATTTATTGATTGATGGATGCTTATAAGCCACCTCTGTGTTTATTGTTATTGTTTCAGAATCATTTTATTCAGAATTCATATTTATCAATGTGTGTATTTTGTTGACTTGCCTGTATAATTATTGTTTTAATATAAAATGAAAGTCTGAAAATAAATATGGAATTGTTTTTTTCTATGTTACGATTAATGGTTTTTCAAATTATTAACGTCAGTCTGCTTCCATTAGTCTTTGATTTTATCGATGGGTCACAGTGCCCTGCAGCCGGTTCTACACCAGGCATCCTAGGTTGCTGGCCTGGGCCCATTCTAACAAAGGATTCTACCCCCAACTCCCGCAAACCTAGTTCGATCAGCCCATCCACAAGAGGCCTGGTTTGAGAACCCAGCCGCGGAAGGCATTCGACGTCCGACTCGACTTTGGCAGATCAGGCCTGGCTGCTTAAAGGCTGATTGTCATTCAGTTGCAAGGAGGAGAGACAGGAGGAGAGAAGGCTTGATCCTCTGTCGGGGAATCGCGAGATAGATCCTCGTTGAGTGGCCTGATCATGAGCTATATGGAGAGTGAGTTTTAAGTTCTTTCTTGGGCAGTTTAGGAGTCTGTTGGTATCTCCCTTCTAAGTTCGTGGTTAAATATTAAAGGACTCGTGCTTCACAGAACATGTTTACACTGATGTTTACGTGGTTCTACACGTACATATTTATGAAAGATCCTCGTGCTAATATTACATGGTATTGTTTTTTTCTAAGAGCGCGATGAATGAATATGTGGGGCAGCAGGCCACCAGCAACAACAAGCAGCTGACTGACCAGGCAAACACCAGACGAGCATGGCCCCTATTGACGGGATCCGGGAGTGGAAAGTCTCGGAACTCATCAGAGGTATATCATTAAGTATAGAAGAGTGTATGTTCCATATATTTCATAGTGTGCAGTCTATATATTCATGTAATTGTATAACTCATATATTATATATTCAGCGACATATGTAACCATTTGTAATCATACGCTTCTGTTTTCTTCAGTCACATCAGATTCTGCATATTTTCTCCTTCAAAGTGGCCAGATTATTACTTTGAATGCCTTAAGAAATGCACATCAAGTTGGGTGTAGCTTGTTAGTTTTAGGAAGCCTTTGCTTGGTGAGTGTTTGTGGAGGTATGGCTGGGAAACTTAGATTTCTGTGGTAAAATAACTACGTTTAATTAAAACTGAAGGTCAACACAGTCGATGGTCCTGTCTTCTGTTGTTGTTTATCATAGTTTAATAAGATAATGATTCTTGGCTGACATGGGCTTTCCCTTTTTACTAAAGGTAATGATAACACGATTGCAGCAAATGGCGAATGGTCGTATTATGTCCCTATCCGCTCTGTGTTTAATGGATTTCAAAATCAAGGAAGATTTTGAAATCTACTTACAAGACTTCATGTGAAAAAATCCTGGTTAAAAGTTTGATGTGTGTTCTTGTCCTGATTTCATTATATGTGCAGCTTACTGTCCTTTCAGACTTAAGACCTCGAGAAGATTTGTAATTTCCTCAATATCTGGCTGGTGATATTCATGTGCATAAAAAGTGAATGCAGCAAGCCTACGGCCTAAGCTGTTCAGATCTCGCGAGCTCTTCCGGATAATCGTTTCGTTATAAGTACCTCACTTGAATATGAGTGCAAAAAAACCACTGGGGGAGTTGAATTATAGCTATAGGCCTTTCGCATTGCACCCCGTCAACACATCAGGAAACTTGCAGTGTTTGCAGAAATAGAGTAGGAAAATCCAAGAGATTATTTCAGGAAAATGGACACTCTCTAGAGACTCGTTTCACTGAACGAATCTGCTTGGATTTCCTTCTATGTTTCTGCAACATTGCAATCTTCTGATATGTTGAATTTCAACACGAACGAAAGGCCTAGAGCCATCATTCAGCTCGCTCTCTGTTATTTGCTTCTTTTATTGCTTTCATTCGGAAATTATTACATATTATACAAGTATATCAGCATTTTTTTTTTTTTTTTTTGCCATTTCTTGACAATTCTTTGTTTTTAAGAGGTGTTCACACACATGATTGCACTCGGTTTTCCGGATTTAATTCAGACTGATACAGATAGAAACAAAGCTCATTCTGATAATTGAGAGAGACAATTAAAAGATCTACTAGACTAGATTGAGAGCGTTTGCACGACAGCCAGCGTGGCACAGGCGAGTTGACTGTGAATCAGCGGGCCAAGATTAAGCGTTTCCATCATATATGAAAGTTGGGAAATAGTGCACTCGAAGGCCTCATTTTGTCATTACTACGGGAGAAGAATATGATAAATTGATGGCTTGCGGGGGACCCTTTCTCTCCGGCAATTATGCATTTTAATGTAATTAAATACCCGAAACGCCTCGTGAAAACCTTGTGAAACTAAATGGGAATTGGCATGGTGGAGGCGTTGTGTCGTGAAGAACACAGCACAGCCACTAAATAGGCTCACTATGTTTGCAATTTGGGGAATGTTTAAATTTTTTGCTTCATGAGCCTTCCCTCTTGGTGTGCTAACATTAAAGCAGCCACCAAGCGGCTCTTAGGGCGGAGCCAATGCTCAAGTGTTACAAAAAGCTGTTAGCTCAGAGGATATTATGGTTGAATTCCAGTGCCATAAGGCTGGATTCAATGGTCTTTAAAGCCTTTTATGAAGCAGAACAGGTGAGTTTTACCCTGGAGGGCCAGCTGGAGGGCAAAGACTGGCCTTTTAGACAGGCGATCATAGAATAATAGAGAATTGGATTTACTCCCACGTCCAGAATCATTCCTCTCATAATCTTGCACTCCTTTGGGATGGACACTAAGAATTGGACGCTGCCTCCTGGAAATTATATCCTGCTCGGAATTGGACCCCGCGGAAACGTTGAGGACTATTGCCAGTAGAAGTGTCTGGAGGTCGGAGATTCAAGAGAGGCTCCTCAGTTCTGTTTAAAAATACAGGAAGAGGAAGAGGCTGGGAAGTGGGAGTTGTGAGGACCTCCTAGGGCCCTGAGCAGGCTGTCGGGGAAAGAGTCGGATGGAAAGAGGTCCTCTCTTCAACTCCCTCTTTCTGATTTTTCTTTTCGAACTCACATCACCTTTTTCTTCAGCTTTTTTCTCCCAATTTGTTTTCATCGTCATTTTCCCTTTTCTACCTCCTCCCTTCCCAGCCAATCCTTTCTTCCTCTCTCCACCCCCCACTTCTAGGCTCTCATCGGACGTAACTGGGTTCTTACTCTAAGATCGGGAAAAATGACCTGATATAATGCATTGTGTTTTGTTTTTTCGATTGTGACTTCCCGTATTATGAGTGACCGATGAATATTTACAAAGGAGATATTAGTAATAAGATTATATCTTTCTACTTGTAATACTGGGAAAAAATGCCTTTAAAAGTCTTGACATGAACTCATTGAAGCCATCATAAATATAACTGGAGAATACTCGAGAGCTTGCGTCCAAATCTTCACATTGTCATAACATATTGGCGTGAGAGATATGGTGGGAAGTATAAAATAAACCCAGTGAGGAGCAGGGGTGCGGTGGGGACAATAAGGGTACACTGTATCAACATTCGGGGTCCCAGACTATTCAACATCTTACCAAAAAGATATCAAAAAAAAACGACTGGAACAAGTGTAGAACCCTTTCAAGAGGAAACTGGACAAGTATCCTCACAAGGTGCCAAATAAACCAGGCTGTGACGGATATGTGGGGCAGCGAGCCTCTAGCAGCAATAGCCTGGTTGACCAGGCAAGCACCAGACGAGCCTGGCCCATGGCCGGGCTCCGAGAGTAGTGAAACTCTCGAACTCTTCAAAGGTATTGACTGTGTGATGGACTGATCAGGCTGCCAGTCGTGATACCCAAAATAAGTGCCGGAATGGTGCCTATGATGGTGAGAACGGCCAGACTTTAGTGTTCAGATTGCTTGGGGATGAAGCACAGTAAGATGATTCAAAAAGATGGTAGCTAGCGGGCTCAGGTTCACGACTAAATCTGGCTGGCTGGCTTTTGTTGGCAGACACTGACTTTTTCTGTCTGACATTTTTTTTCTGGCTGGCCTAATCTGATTGGTTGGCTCAGTCTGATTGGGTGACTGTGACCGTAGTGGGTGTAATGACTAGGGAAAAGGGAAGGAGAGTGGAAGCGTGGGCCTGGTGTGAGCTGGCTGGTCACGTGAGGGGTTTATTGATTACTACGAGCAAGACCAGACTAATGCCTGGCCTGTTAAGGGTATAGACACCCTTCCATGATATAAATCACTCCGGCTCACAAATGTACCGCCCTTTGTGCCACCTTACGTGAACAGTATCGGATGAACGTTCCCCAACGTGTGGTGGAACTGCCTTTCCTATTGGTCTTGTTGAATTACTTGTTTTTTGGGAACAGTGTCACATAATCGAGTTATGTTAAATGTTCTTTCAAATTTGTTCTTGCTCCGTATAAAAATTTAATAAATTTGTATAAAATTATTAATAAATTTGTATAAAAAAATTAATAAATTTAATAATCATTTAATTATGCATTATTTTTTACTTTGAATGCAGTGTATTTAATATACAAATTACTTTCGCACAATTTAGTGAACTAAAATGCTTAATTCAGAAAGTGATTTATATTTAATTTGACATGTCTTATCCGATGACGTTGGCTACCGCTAGAGTTTGTAAAACAAGTAGAATTTGAAAATCTTGGTTTTCAAAACAAAAATGCTGTCGAAAGTGTCCAAATTGCTTTTGTGAGAATGTGAGAAATCACGAAAGCTCTTGGAATTTCACTATTTTTCCACAGTGGTTGTTTTGCATATTGTGATATTACCTGTTTACTGTTATCCTATTGCAAAATACACAGTACTTTCGCCACTTAGCCAGATCCTAGATTTTATATGTATGTATTCTGTCTGTGTATATTTTTTCCCCTCTCTCTCTCTCTCTCTCTCTCTCTCTCTCTCTCTCTCCCCTCTCTCTCTCTCTCTCCTCTCTCTCTCTCTCTCTCTCTCTCATATCTGCAATCCTAGCAAGTATGTGTAACGCCCAATCCCCTTGAGTCTGTAAAATATATCGGAATGGGTGTGAAGAGAGTTGACGTGGGTGGACGAGTGTTAGGCTGGCACGTTTGGGGCGTTACACTCTTTTCAATAACACGTGTTAGCCTGGCTTGTTATTGCATCCTCGCTAATTTCCCCGCCCCCCCTGGGCCGGGCTTTGTAACCTCTTTTTCAATTTAAAAACTGCAAAAAATTTTAAAACTTCAAAAGGGAGCTTAAAAATTTTTAACTGACGTATTTGATCAGTCCAAACTGTGAGAACTGCACGAAGAACTTATCATGTTACTGAAAAATATAACCTTTGTATAGGTTTGGGGTACTCGCACCTCGGGG
>NW_026479350.1:0-10070 GCF_026875155.1 Cherax quadricarinatus | reverse complement strand
TGTGTGATATAATGCAGTGAATTCGTAGTTTGGAAGTTAGGAGGGAGGTTGCGGGATTACCAAACTGTTGTCCAGAGGGCTGAGGAAGGGTTGTTGAGGTGGTTCGGACAGTAGAGAGAATGTGAAGGCGCGTAACAGAATGACTTCATAGATGTTCTGTATCAGTTCTTGTAGTGGAAGGAGGCGGGTGGTAGGGGTTGTTGCGGCCTAGGAAGGGTTGGAGGGAGGGTTAGGAGGTGTTGTCGTGCGGAGGGCTTGGACTTTCAGCAGGGCATGCGTGAGGCGTGTCTGATAGGAGTGAATGGAGCTCAATAATGGTTTTTAAGACTTGACGTGCTGTTGGAGTGTGAGTAAAGTAACATTTATGGAAGGGATTAAGGGGAGGAAACCGCGCTGGCCGGACTTGAGGTCGACTGGTGATGGGAAAGTGCAGTGACCTGCACTCTGAAGGTGGGGGTGTTATGTTGCAGTTAAAAAAGACTGTAGTGTAAGCACCCTTCTGGCTAAGACAGTCGATGGTGTGAATGATGTGTGAAAGTGTTTTTCTTTTTCGGGCACCACCCTGCCTTGGTGGGAATTCGGCCCGGTAGTGATAACAAAAAATAGAAAAAGTTCGATAATAGTTAAATCGTGATATATTTGCTTTATAGTATGTTATTTGACTTAGTTATGTTGTTAGTTGGATTAACACCTTATTATGTGTTTCAAAGTTCATGTCTTGATTGGTTAACTCTTTAATTATCACTTGTGCTCATTCCCTGTCCAGCTTCTGTTGTGAGCTGCAGCTTCCTACGGAGCCTATCACGTGATTGAGGGGGGGGGGTGTCTCACCTTGCCTGAAGTATTCAGTCTGGTCTAGACTCTTTGGATGGTTGGACGTATTCAGAAAAAGTGCCTAAATCTCTCTTTATAGGCCCTTGTTGGAAGGATCGTCTCACTAGCTTTTGTAGGTTCTGTGGGACTCTGCTAGAGGAACAATGTATAGACTTAGGATTTTTCGGATGTTGTACTGAGATTGTGTGTCAACATAGACAAAACTGAGAATATGAGGGCCTGAGCTGTTGCTTTGGTGACCTAATATTTGTACGGTATCTGTGCATTGTCACAGCTCGGGTTATTTTCTTATGCCTGAACTTAGATTCAGTAGTATGGGAGCTTTTTGATTTTGTGGAGGATCTGCTGATGGTCCCTACTAGCTGTCTTTATTTTATTCCTTGTTCATGATTGTGTCTGCAGTTGCTTGTTATATTGTTGTTCGGTTTATCCATCATTTTATTGTTCAAGCAGACTGATTGGTGCCTGGTCGGTCAAGAAGTTAGTTATTTGAGGAATTTGTCAGTCACTTGTTAAAGTCTGTCGTATTCTCAGTCGGTGGACATAGCGAACGACTACGAGCACTTATACAAATACACTTAAAACTTATTTTGATATTGTTATTATTAAAAGTTAATGTACCAGACGGTACTTTAGTATTTAAATGTGATATGTGCTATCAGCACAATACTACTGTACACGAGAGAAGTGATTATTCTTATTTTGTTGATTACTGTGATTAATTTAATTTGATATATGCCTAGACAACTTAATTAATAAATTTATTAAATTTTAATTTCTCTAGTTAGTAGCCTACCAGTTGTAATCCTGAAGCACTATTGAATCATACTGAATTCTAATGGATAATTGGACAAGGATACTGACTAATTGTTACGAAAACCTAGTAACAGGCTGGATGGGCAGTCCTTTCTAGTATTCATTGGAGATCTCTAAGCTTTTAGAATTGCATTTTTTGTAACAATAATATTCAAATTTATTAAAGTATTTAAATACAATACTTTATCTTATCTCTGTACCTAATATTATAACCTAATACTTTGTACAATAAATTTACAATATACATATTTAGTTCAAAATCATGGAAGTATCACATTAATAAGGAAGATAAATTATTCTTCCTGTAATTAAGTCTTCACTAATATTTACGTCTTTGTCTTAACAAGACTGTGTAAACTCAAACTACAAAATGTACAAGATTCAACAAGACCTTTGAATCCTGCCATAAAGTAAGTAGAAAGCAAGAGTTTGTCTGAGATGGACGTTTCTCTATGGATTACCGAAATTCACTGACAAGGAATTATAAATATCAAAAACATTTCAGAGCAAGAGGATAGACAAAATGTAGTCAGCTCTAGCACTGTAATTATCAAACACATTCAAAAACTGTACACCCTTAAGAGAGAACCAATATTAAGCTATATCCTCTCACATTCAGTTTGTTCAAGGCTTCTAGAACAGGGCGTGGACTGTCTACCCTGCAGTCTGTTGACCCGTCGTCAGGTTGATCAGTCCTGCTGAACCTAAACGTCAGTCAGACGGATATAAACAATTGAAACATTTACCAGATGGTTCCGTGTGACTTTGTTATGAACGTATATACATAAGGAAAATTCCACCTAATAATAATAATAATAATAATAATAATAAAATAATAGTGATTATACCATGGTATTTTTTTTATAGATTAACAGATATGTGTAATATAAACACCGTAAGTCTCTTTGTTAGCTATATACGGGGACTTTCGCGCTATATTATTAAGTGATGTGATCTAATTATGCTCTTACCAATAGATTAAAATCACAGGCGGACCAATCTCAAGATATTGAGTGTCACTACTACCATCACTATCACCCTCTACCACAACACTCCACTCCTCTACAACCATCACTTCCACCCTTACACTCACTACCACCCTCTACCCTCACTACTACACCCTTAAATTGTGTCAGACTACCCTCACACTCTACCACCATCCACTACAACCCTATACCATTATCAGAAACCACTACCAACCTCTTCCACCATCAGTAAACACCCTCTACCACTGCCACTACAACCATCACTACCATCTTCTACACCACTACTACCAACCATATACCCCATCACTACAACTCTACCACTATCAGTACCACCCTCTACCCTGTTCACTACAGACTATCACCACCACCCTCTACCACCAAACCACTAAACACCCTCTACTACCATCATTACCAAACCTCTACCTACCATCAGTACACCTCTGTACCACTGTCACTACCACCATCACTAGACACCCTCTACCACCATACTAACCACCTCCTCCATCACTACTCAGCCTTCTTACCACCTGTCAGTACTCTCACCCTATTAAACACTGTAACTACCACCATCACTGTCCAACCTCTACACCATCACTTACCACCCGCTACCAACATCCATACCACATTACGAGACTTCACTACCACACTCTACCAAACATCACTACACCCTCTACAACATCCAAAAAACCTTTTTTTTATACCCCCACCCTCTTTTCAACCATCACAACCACTCTCTACCACTATCTTACACCCTTTACAACATCACTACCACACTCTACCACCATCACGACACCTGTGTCCACACTTCACTACAGCCTTACCACTATCCTGCCACCCTCTACCATCATTTCTACCTCCTTACCAACCCATCATTACCACCCTCTGCCACCATCACTACCACCTCTTTCACATCAATACCTCCCTCTACCACTATCACTACACCATCAACTAACTGCCTCTAACCACCATCACTTACTGCCTCTACACCATTAATAGCACACCTCTACCACCATCAAGACAACCCTCTACCACCATCATGCCACCACTACCACTATCACTACAACCTTCATTACCACCTCTACTACTCATACACCTCTACACTATCACTGCCCCCTCTAACACCATCACTACACCTCTACACCTCACAACCAGTACCTCCCTATACCCACCAGATCGACAAACAGTACCACCCTATACCACATTCACAACCATTGTGTCCTTGTGTCTCTACACCACCACCTCCACACAACCCTGTACCACCATCACTGCCACACGACCTAACACTACCTGACCCTCTACCACTTCACCCTCTACCACATCATGACACCTTTACCACCATCACTACCACCCTTCCTACACTATCACTTCACCTCTACAAATATCACTTCCACCCTTATACCACAATCACTACCATTATTCGTCTACCACCATCACTCAACACCCTGTTGCAACCCCTGAATGGGTTTACAATGATTATTATATATATATATAATGGATATTATCTTTTTATTTAAATGTTTATATTGCTTATATTTGCGATAATAGCTAAATCGTAAAAGTATAGACTTGTGGTTATTATTATTTGACTGTTAATATTGTTATTTGGGACTTATGATTGTTAGGATGTGTTACATATGTGACTCAGTTCAAGTCTTGATTGTCAAACTATCTGTAATTATCGCTTATCGCTCGTTATATGCCGGTTCTGAGCTGTGCTTGTTCCACGTGTGGCTAACACGTTGATCGAGGGGGGTGTCCTACCTACTGTGAAAGTATTCAGTCTGCACTGACTCGCCTGGTGGCTTGGAAGCATTGTCTGTCTCATTATTCTTGTTAGTTCTGTAGAATCTGGTCACAGAACATTGTATAGACTTTAGTGATTTTTCGACGTTGTACTGAGGTTGTGTGTTCATAGAAACTCTGTGCATCTCAGGTTCCTTAGCTATAGCTTACTGACCTAATTTTGTACGGTTTCTGTGTATTGTCACAGTCAGGGTTATCATATGCTGAGACTTAGATCAGTTTTGGGAAGTTGTAACTTATTGGGAGGATCTGCTGATGGTCCTTACTTAGGGTCGTTATATTATTCCTTGATCTCTGATTGTTTTGAATTGCTATTGGGGCTTAGATTCTTTGTTGTTCAAGCGACTGTTCGGAGTTGACAGTCGTCATAGAAGTTAGTTTATGTGATGACTTTGTCAGTCAACTCTGTTGGAAGTTAGTCGAGTGTGAGACAATAGTGAAATACTAGAGCACTTACACACATACACACTTACTTGTACATATTTGTTTTAAAATTTATTTTATTAAATGATTAATTGTACCAGACGGTACTTAAGAAGTATAAATGTGGATATGTGCTTTCAGCACAGTAATTTGAAACTCGAGAGATTGATGTTTTATTTTCATTACTGTGATTAATTTAATTTAATTTGATATTACACTCTAGACTTAATAAATTTATTAAAATTTTAAATATCTCTTAGTTAGTAGCCTACAGTTTGTAATCCTGAAGACTATAAATTCATATTGATTTCTATGGATAATTGGGACAAGGATATGACTACTTGTTACGAAAACCAGTAACAGGCCTGATTTCTGGATGGCGTGAGAAGGGCAGTCCTTTCTAGTATTTCACTGGAGATCTCTAGCTTTTGATTCGCTTTTTTGTAACAAATGGGGGTTGTACGGGTGACTAGTAACTCTTATGGTCAAAACACTTTGAGTACTTTCTTGTAATCGGAAGACTTGGAGTTTAGTCTTGTACAACACATACCAGGTGGATGTATGTTACCTGATGAGTCTTGATCACCACGGAGGATGGAAATACTGTTTTATGAGTTCTAGCTCTAAGACAATCAACACTAAAATCTTACTATTAGGATTATAGTTTCCCATAATCACTCTCTCGTAGTACAATTATTTTTGTGATGTATGCCAAAGTGAAACAGTTAATTGAATACTTGACTTTGTCTGAGTTAAGTACATTAAAACTTCAGACTTGTTGGCAAGTAGCCAGTATCTTGTGTGACGTATAACAGGAATTACACTGACTGACAACTGCTCAGAGCATTAATTAAATATATATTGTTTTCCTGCTCATTACAGAGATGTTGATTATGTTTCAGTGTAATTCTGAAAGCTAGTGTCACAATTAGGAAGTATGACTCTTTTGTGATGAAGATGAGAAGGAGCAACTAGGCAGAAAGTGAGCCTAGTGCTGAGCTAGTGTAGATCAGTTTCTCGCTCGATCCTTCCTTCACTGACACTTAGAGTACAGAGTATACTGTAGTATGACCACAAGCCTTCTATAGTACAGTGTATGTACACCTGTATCTACTTATCCTAGACCAGATCAGACATCTAGAGATGGCTGTACGAAGTGTCCGACCTAAGGCGACCATCCAGACCATCGTTAATTTCCTTACTCCTCCATTACCCACTGGTCCTATCTCCATCAGGAAACAGTTTGAGAGGTTTGAACGCGCTTATGTTAGACAGGACTGCCTCACAAATAGAGGCTCAGGAATGTTCCACTTCTGACTACTCTATGGCTGAAGACATAATTTCCTAACATCACTTTGGCTCATCTAAGTCTTTCGACATGCCAAAGTGTGCCCTTGTTTCTGTGTCCATCTCTGGAACATCCTGTCGCTGTCCACATTGTCTATTCGGACCACAACCAGTATTTTGTATGTCGTATCATGTTGTATCTCTAACCACTTTCTGTCTTGTCACAGTGTCGCCAGGGCTGATTTCTCCTAACCTTCTTTGTAGGACATTCCCCTTAGCTCTGGAATTAACTTTGGTCACAAACCTTTGCACTTTATCTATTTCTTGACAATGCTTGCTGTTGGTGCTGGTTCCAAATGGTGCTTCTATACTCCAGTAGGGCCTGAATACACGGTGTGTAAAGTGTCTTGAAAGATTCCTAACTAATTAGGTATTGGACACTATTCTCGGTTTGCCTAGTCACATATGCTGCAGCAGATATCTGGTTGATCGTGGTGCTACTGAGAATGTGTGGTGTTTATCACTCACCCCAAGATCTTTCTCATTGAGACGAGGTTTGCAGTCTTGGCCAACTAGGCCTATACTCTGTATGCGGATTTCTTTGCCCTTTCTTGATCTTCTTGTTTTTGCTTTGGCAGGTGTTATATTCGAGAAGTCGGGTGCTGGGACCAAGTGTCCAGCTTCAGGTTTCTTTGAAGTCCTGCTAACCTCATCTGATTCTATTTCTCCTCTGAACTTCAATCATCTACAAACAGGGACCACTTGTGGTCTATCCCCTCCTTCTTGTCATTCACGTACTACCAAATAATGCACTGGTCTAGGGACTGACCACTGTGGGACCCATTCATCACAGGTGCCACTGTGGATGCCTCATCATGTACAATGACTCATTGTTTTGCCTTTCTTCGTCAGGTATTCTCTGTCCATTGCTTGCCCTTCCTGTTATATCACGCATGATCTTAAGCTTCTTCGCTAATCTTCTGGGAGGAACTGTGTCGAGGCCTTCTTGCAGTCTAGAAAGAAAATGCAATCAACCCACCCTCTTTCCTCATGTCTTACTTCTGTTACCTTTTTCATAAAAACTCAGAAGGTTTGTGACACAGGAGTTGCCTTCCACGATCCTGTGGTTGTCATTCCTATACTCTTGTTCGTGCCAGGTGCTCCTCGCAGTTTGCTAGACTACCAGATAATTTCTCCATGACTTTGCATATATACATAGTCAGGACACTGGTCTGTATAGTTTAGTGCCTCTTTTCTGTTCTCTTGGTTTTAAAAAAATTTGAAACTACTAGATTTGCTCCGATCTTCCGTACCCTCAGTGATAGCTGTCCCCGTTTCGAGGGACATGTTGATAGATTGTGGTTAGTGGCACACACAGCATTTGCTCCCTCTCTAAGGACGACGTGCGAGAGATGTCCAAGTCCATGGCCTTTGAAGTATTGAGGTCACCTAGCAGCCTCTTCACCCTCCTCAGTAGTATGCCATCCAAACACTTGTTGGGTTATTCCTTGATGGTGTCCCCTCTCTGTTCTGTCTTTTCCAGAGTCCTCTCATCTCTCCATAGTAAATGCTTTTTCTTAACCCTTAAAATGGCCCAAACGTAGACTAGTCTACTTTCTAATGCTTTCAAATGGAGTGAAAATCAGATCGGAGCACTACACGTATCAATGTAGATCCTACGTTTGGACAGTTTTAATGGGTTAATTTTAAATCTCATGTTGAGCTCTTTCGCGTACCTCTTGCTCATTTCTTGTTGAGTTCCCCACGTCTTTCCCAGCCTGATCACCTGGTCTTTTCTCTGTTGTCTTCGTCCTATGTTGGCTTATACAGTAGTTTCAGGTCAGATTTTGAGTCTTTTGATGCTATGTTCATTTTAATACTGTCGCTGGGTCTCCCTCCTCTGTGCATTACTTCATTTCTGCTCTTGGACTAGTTCTCCTTATTTTCCTGGGTCACTTTACCTTCTGTACCTTTTCTATTCCCAGTGCACTTAGTTTGTGCCACCCTGCATCTTTGGACAAACATGGACTCGCTTTGTCCTGTCCCATTTATTTCTGTTGCCCATTAGATAACATAACCTTTCTTCTGGCTTCCTTGCATTTTGTTGTTACATATTCCATCATTTCATTTACTGACTTTCCTTCCAGTTCTCTGTCCCACTGAACCTTCTGCAGAAAGTTCCTCATACCTGTGTAGTCTCCCCTTTTATAGTTTTGCTTTTTCCCATTCGACTCCTTTTACCCTCTCCACTTGTAACTCTACTATGTAATCAAAACTCAGAACTATGTAATCACAAGCTCCAAGGGTCCTCTCATATGTGATGTCCTCAATGTCTCAACTGCTCAGGGTGAACACAAGGCCCAGTCTTGCTGGTTCATTCTCCCCTTTCTCTCTGGTAGTGTCCCTGACATGTTGATGCATGAGGTTTTCTAGTACCACATCCATCATCTTGGCTTTCCATATTTCGGGACCCCCACGAGGCTCCAAGTTTTCTCAATCGATCTCCCTGTGGTTGAAATCACCCATAACCAGTAACTTTGCTCTGCTTGAGTGAGCTCTTCTTGCCACCTCAGCCAGTGTGTCAACAATTGCTGTGTTGTTCTCTTCATATTCCTCTCTTGCCCTCCTGTAGTTCTGTGGAGGGTTATACAACACTGCAATGACTACCTTATGGTCGCCAGACTGAATTGTACCTACTATGTAGTCTCTTTCTCCAATCTCGTCCATGCCTTCAATTTCCTCAAAACCCCTTCGGTTTTTTATGAGCAGTGCAAACCCTCCTCCCCCTCTGCTCCTTCTATCTTTCCTCAGGATCTGACATCCCGGTGGGAAGATTGCGTCTGTTATTGTCTCAGTGACTTTCGTTTCTGTGACTGCTATGATGTTTGGGGGCTTCTCATTGATTCTTTCATGCCACCCCTCATATTTATTTATCCCATCTGCATTCGTGTACCAAACCTTCACCTTCGTATCTATCATTGTGGTCCTGGGAGAATATTGGGGTTGGGGATGCAGGAGCCCTGGAGGGGGTCTATGGGGGGTTTTGGTATGAGTGGGGTTTGGGATGGGGTAGTGGGGGCAGAGTACCCATAGGGGGCTTCTGTAGGGGTGGGGTTTGTGATGGGGGTGGGGGCAGAGGGAACAGTGTGTGGGTTTAGTTGTGTTGGGGTTATTGTGGTTGGAGTCCTTCTGCGGGTGTTTCCGGAGGGTGTGTTTGCCCTTCCCCCTGAGTCTGGGTTCTGCTCACCTTCATCACTGCATCTCATTCCTCCTTTTGTCTTTGTACCCTCTCTTTCAGTATCGTCCTTAATTCTTGTGTTCTGTCCCAATCGAGGTACGTACACTCTCTGGTACTCCGGTTTGTCCCTCAGTTGTGCTTTCACCTGCAGGAACCTAGTTCAAGCTGATTCTTCCTTGAAAATTACTTTGACAGACTGTTTCCCTCCCCTTGCAAACCACCCAGTTCTCCGAAAATTTGTCACCTGGGTAATGTTTCCCTCACTTATTGCTTTCATGACACCTTCAAATCACTTTTTTCTCCCCCTGTTTTCTTTCATCGTTGGTTTTCCCTTCGGCTTCCTGGAGCCCGTAGACAAACACTGACTTCTCCCTTTCCTCCTCCTACTGTGTCTCCCTTTGCATCCTCTGAGGTGCTTTAGTTCCTTCCATTGAAACATTCCTGCCTTCAATCCCTGCCCTTGCTGATGCCCCTATGTTCAATGGACTGTCTTTCCTGCTCAGCTGCTCCTTGCCACTGCAGCTTTTGTTAGAGTCCCTGCATCTGGTATAGCTCCTTCATTGTCTTCAGGCCACTCATTTGATTTTAGTGTGCCTCATCGTTCTTTGGCCCCCCCGGGGTTGATAGGACCCTTTTCATACGCAAGCCCCTTTTTTTTCCCTCATCCCCCTTGCTAATGGAAA
>NW_026479349.1:0-27009 GCF_026875155.1 Cherax quadricarinatus | reverse complement strand
GGCCCGGGGATTTTAAAGCATCTGTAAGCATTGTTGGCAGTAAAATTCCTAGGGTGTGGCTGTAACTGGAAGGGCAGTACTCCCCTGGCCTGAAAAGACTGTTTTCATACAAGTGTATGAGTTCAACTAGTCCACAATAAATTTGTTTTTTTGATATTAAATGACTGTAAAGAGTAAAAGTGTTGATGTCGTTTCAGTGAGGGGACAATTGTGTAGTTGTGAAGGAGCTGGTAAGCAGGTGTGCCAATTTGTCACAGAAATGTATTTCTGTCCTGATCTAGCTCTAGGTATGTCATTAGATAGGAAGGACAGTCATTCGTCAGTCGAGAAGTGTAGGAGATGGGTGTCACTAGCATCGTCTGGTATCATTGTTGCAAAACAGGTTCCTGAAAACTCGCTTCCCCTCACACATCGTTAGTTTCTTCTGTGGTCAAGACAAGTTTCTTAATTGTCACTGGCAATCCCCCTCACCTGGAACTGTTGACCACTTAGGTCACAAGCCCCGTGGATTTTGTCTGTGTCAAAAAAGAACATGCCTTGCAGAGCATCAAAAAAGACATCTTGTTCCCAGGAGCATAGCGAGTTTCTGGGTTTTTGTCGTTGAAAGTGAGAGAAAATAAACATGTTTTCCTGGGGGGGTTCTTGTTGAAAAATAGAAATAACAATGGAAGTGATCAGTGAAAATCTTGTGTGATACTGGTGTAAAGTCTCAGAATGGACAATCCCCAGCATGGCTAAGGGCCTTAAAACTTGTATTGAGTTGATTTTTCTGTTTAGTAAGAACGCAAACTAGTTTAAAGTTTTGGGGTGTTGTTACTGTTGAATCTTATGGCAAAACGCACCACAAAAACCCTTTGCTGTTTCCGTTGTACAGTAAAAACTTTGGTAAGTCAGGAAATTTAAGAATAGTGCTTTTTATTAACTATTCTTAATTTTAAAAAAAGAAAGTTCTGGTTTTTCGGAAGCATGTGAATGGGTGGCTTTGGTGGAAAAATCTGGCTATGAAAAAGCGTGAGTCTAGCTAGGTCTGCTTCCCGGTAAGGAATTCCTGAAAAGCTTTATGGTATTCGGGTCAATTTTTGGGGCCCCGAAAAAAGGTTTAGGGAGTATTTTTTGGGCTAACCCCTGCTACTTTTCAAACCCATTCAAGTTTTAGGAGAAGTGAAGGGTTGTCTCGGGGCATCAAATGGATCACTTGTAGACAATTAAATTTAATTACGAGAGTAAGCAAGGTCGTTGTCATCGAAAAGATGAATGTTAGGGCTGTTTCCTTAACCCAAAGGCATCCCCTTTTTAAACTAATAAGACCCAAATTGGATAGAGAATGCCATCAATTCTTTATTTTGGTTATCTGAGGAATCTACCCCAAATCCCCTTTTAAAAATTTTTCCGTTCAATTTTCCCGTAGCGTTAAAGGATGCCATATCTATTTTTTTAAAGTAGTAAAAACTTGGTCCCCCAAGTGTTGGACCGTACACTTCAACAACCTTTCGGTATCAATGTCCCAACTTCATCCTAACAATGCCCAAATTTTATCAGAAAAGACCCTAAGCTATTTAGAGACGACATGACATCCGTTCTCCCCCCGGGCCCTTAATTCCCGTAAGGGAAGAGAAAAGAGAGAAGAGAGAGAGAGAGACCCCAAATTTTAAATTTCTTTTTTTTGAGGCGCTTTTGAAAAACGAGGGTTAATAAAAAAAAAAAAAAAAAAATTTAAAAAAAAAAAAAAAAAAACAAAAAAATAAAAAAAAAAAAAAAACAAAAAAAAAAAAAAATTTTTAAAAAAAAAAAAAAAAAATTTAAATTTTCACTTCAAAAAAAAAAAAAAAAACCACTGGGGAAAAGAGTATCTTTTTTTTTTTAGAGGAAAATTTTAGGTTTAATTTTTCAAATTTCGGAACCACCATGCCTAAACCCTTTTAGGGTAGGGTAGGTGCCCGGCCCGAGCCTTTAGCTCATAAGAGTCTTCATATTTTCCCTTGGGCGGGGATGGAGACCAGAGAGGCCTGCTTGTGGCTAGGCTGGGGCGTTGGTCCCAAAGATGAGGAGGGACTTGTGCCTCCTCCCCTGGGAGCTTAGGTCTCAACCTCCCAAAAAGGGAGCCCCAAAGGGCCGGGCCCCCATTTGGGCAAGGCCCGGGCCCGGGAGGGGATACCCGGGTAATCTTTAATAACGGATTGGTATTGCCGAACTTGCTGCCATCTGAGTCATAAGACTGCCTCCCCGAGCCCTTTGAGGGGGGGGGTAGTGGCAGACCGAGGGGCCCAGCTTCCCTACGAGCCCCCTGAGGGGGGGAATGTGGCTAGGCCTGGGGACACTTGGTCCCAAAGATGAGGAGGTACTTGTACCTCCTCCATGGGAGACTTAAGTCTCGAGACACCCCCCAGAGAGGGAGTCAAGGCCGGGTCACCACTTGGAAAAGACCCGGGCTGGGAGAATATCTGGCTAATCTTTATTAATAATAATGATAATATATGTCGTACCAAATAGGTAAAACTGGTCAGTTTTAAAAAGAACTCATTAAAATTAAGTCCCCTTTTTAAAATTTTCTCTTATTTCGTTTAAAGATATATACTTTTTCATTTATGTTAATGTAAAATTAACAATTTTGTACCAAAAGAAAACCCTTTGAAAACTTACCTGACCTTATAATGAGTAAATTTAATTTAGCCTAAACCAGCTAAGTATATTTTAGATACGTTTACAATAATTTAATAATAAACAAACACAGTGATATATATTTTCTTCGTTTGGTTCACAACGATTTTGCGAAATTATTGTAAAACACATATTTTCGCTTGTCTTTTTCGGCAAGAAGAGCAATTTCTATTTAAGCCAAAATCGCAAGTTTTACCTATTTGGCAGCATATACACTGAGAGGTGCATATCTTAGTTGTATAAAACACTGAGGGTTCACATTAATCACTATTTTGAGTATTATTCTTGACTGATGGTGAGTAGATAAGACTTCAAACCTTTTAAAACCCGTCTTAATGACCTAGTAGACTTTAAACCCTTACATTTCAATTTAATTTAGTAAACCCCGGTCTCCACCAGGTGCCTCATATACGCTATGCCCCCCCAATTTGAAATGCTGGAACGACTGACAAAATTAAGGTTTCTCTCTATCGATTCCTGAACCCCTTTCCCTGATAAACCTCAGATTCTTCATGAGGGAATCTCGGGTTGGAAACCCCTTTTAAAAAGGTTTTTTTACTACAACCCTGAGGGTAAACGACCAGCGGGGTGGACCCCCGGGGGAACTCCTTTTTAAAAGGGGTTTTGGGAAACCTGAAATCTTTTTAATTCAGGGCGGGGAGGTAGATGGAATAAAACTGTTCCCACCTGTCTTTAAAAGAAATGCCGAGGACGTTTTAAACCTGAAAAATTCCATTACCCTTGGGGCCCTTCATACTGTGAGGGTGTGTGCTCCTCATGGGTTTTTGGAGGTGGTAGAACCCGCTGTGGGTTTTGGCATTCTTTTTGAAACACTTAGGGAAAACGTCTGAAGAATTTGTTACTCCCCTTGGCCCTTTTAAATTGAGAGGTGTGTGCTAAAGAGGGGTTTATTTTGTTCCTCACTAAAAGGCCCACTGGAAATATTGGGATAAATAGTGATTCCCCTTCCTAAATCAAAACAGATGGCCGAAAACTCCAGCGGGTAGGTCATTACATAACAAGAACCGGTCAAAAAAAAACCTTGCCCCTTTTTCCCAACTTTACTTTTCCAAAGTATTCTTTGGGCCTTCCCCCGGGAAAGGCATTTTCAGTAAAGCCCCAAAACAACACTCTTTAAAAAAACTTTCGGGGGGAAAAACTGCATTGACCTTTTAAGGTTATATCAAAACAATGAAGCAAGGGGAATAACTTGCCAGAAACCTCAGGGAATGTTAAACCCGTCTTTCTTGAAAAGCCCCCTCTATATAGAGTTAGCTCTCTTATAAAGGGAGGGTTAGTGAGGTTTGCTAGGTTTGACGAAATGGAGGGTTAGTGGGGGTTTACTGGGGCTTGACGCCCCTGGGGGGTTTTATTTGGGGTTTTGCTAGGTTGCACACCTGGAGGGTTGGGGAGGTTTGCTAGGCTTATTTTTCCTGGGGGGTTTTGGGAGGTTTGCTAGGTTGAACTCCTGAGCTTTTTAGGGGGGTTTTAGCTCCCCTTTGGGACACACCTGGAGGGTTAGTGAGGTTTGTAGCTTGAAAACTCCTAAAACTGTTAGTGGGGTTTAAGTCCCCTTTGGGACACACTGGAGGGTTAGTGGGTTTGGGCTAGGTTGAAAACACCTGGGGGGTTTTTTGGGGCGGGCTGGGCTTGCCCACCCGGAGGGTTAGTGGGGCTTGGGGGTTTGACACACCTGTGGGTTTTAGTGGGGTTTTTGCTAGGTTGCCCACACTGGGGGTTGTGGGGCTTGTAGGCTTGACACACCTGGAGGGTTAGTGAGGCTTTTTTTGGGGGTTGAGACCTGGAGGGTTGGGGAGTGTTACAAAAAAATTGCGTTATTAATAATCTTATGGGTTTCCCAGGGTAAAATTTAAAAAAGGTTTCCCCCCTTCTGCATCCACCTGTTACGGGTTTTTGGGTCCCCAGTAGTCATTTTCCCTGGTAAAATTTACCCCATTTAAATTTTAGAAAGGTTAAAATAGTGCTTGGGGATTAAAAAACTGGTAGGTTTACTAACAAAGAGAAATTAACTTTTAATGTTTTTTAAAAATTTAAAGTCGTCTGGGGTTTAAAATAAAACAAAGTAAATTATAGTACTAAATTGGGAATAAAATTTTTAGGAAAAAAAATTTGGGTTTTTTACACTTCTCTGGTGTACATTTGTACTGTGCTGAAGGTTCTATAACATTTTTAGGGTTTTAATTTACCGTTTCGGGTAATTTTTAACATTTAATAAATAGACAAATTTAACAAGAAAATTTTGGGTGTGTGTTTGGGGTAAGTGCTCAAAGTAGTTCACTATGCCCTTAAAGATCGGCTAGACTTAACGGGTGATGATTTAAAAGTCCCACATAAATAATTCTTGACCAACCGGGGAAATTTAAAGAACAGCTTGCTTGAAAAAATAAAAGGATTTTTAACCCCGAACAACAATATAAAAGCAACTGGGACACGGGAAATCGGAAACAAAAAGGGGTTTTAAAAAAATTAAACGCCACTAAGTAGGGACCATTTTGCAGGATCCCCCACAAAAGTTCCAAACCCCCTTATACTGAACAAATTTTCAGCATAAAAAAATCCCGACTGTGACAGTAAAAGTTCCCAGTACAAGTTAGATCCCAGTCCCAAAAGTTGGGCCCCGAAGCTACGTCAGGACCTGAGGGGTTTAGTGTCATGCGACACACAACCCCCAATAAAACGTGGGAAAATCACTAAGTCTAGAAAAAAAGTTTGTGAACGATTTCCACAGAACCAACAACCCAAAACGATCTTCCAAAAGGGGCCAAAAAAGGGGAGACCCGGAGAGAGACCTCTTGTTGAAGGGAACGTTCCCCAAAAGACAATCCAGCGAGGCCCGGCAGGAAATCTTCCCCCAAGGGGGGGTTTATCCCCCTGATTAAAGTGACTTTTCCGTTTGAATGCTGGCCCCGAAAACAGAGGAAGCCGGAAAATTGTAACAAAACAGAGTGAAAATTTTCAGTAGGTTTTGGGCAATGCTGTCAGCTATTAAAAACGAATAGGCCCCTGGGAAAAATATATAAATGTTACAAACCCCCTAAAAATATAAAATAAAAATCAAATTTAATAATATAAAGGGAATTTATTTACGATTTAACAAAATTGCAAATATAAGCAATAAAAATTATATGAAAAGGTAAAATACATTATATACATTGTGACCCATTCGGGGGCACAATAGGGGGGTTTTTCTGGCTTGGGGAAAATCTTTAAAAGGGGTTTGTGAGGTTTTTCTTTTCTTGACCATCTAAAGGGTTAGTGAGGTTTTTAGGCTTTACACATTAAAAAGGGGTTGTGAGGGTTTGCTAGGGGGGGGGGGCCGGGCACACCTGGAGGGGAGTTCAGGTAGTTGTGAGCAAGGTGTTTGTAGTTCAGGGCCCAGAGCGGGAAAATTTTAAGAATGTATTAAGAACCAAAACGTTAAAAAATTTGGGGTTTGTAGAGATGGTTTGTTTTTAAGGTTTTTTTTAGGTCACGGCATAGATTCACCAGGGCCCCCATCCCCCAGGGAAGGTTTAACAATACATTTTTCTCCCCCCGGTCACCCGAATACGTCCCCCTCACCACCCCCCGGCATGAGAGCGGTGTTTTCGTCCCCCCACGTAAACCCCCCCATAAGTGCTATATCAGGTTGGAATAATAAAAAAATATTTAACTCAGAGATAATGGAAAAAGAATATATAGGGCAAATGGGAAAACAGCCTCCACTGAGGTGAGGTTCATCAGAGTATATGTCCGCAGGCTTCGAGGTGGAGGGCCCCCGGGAGAGATTTGGGGCATTCGAGCCCAGGTTTCCCCGGGGTTGGAAAACCCAAAAAATGGAGATGGTCTTACCGGGGGTTGTAAGTCCCCTGAAAAAACTGCGTTACTGTTTTTACCCCGTTTCAGTCACTGAAAAAACTTTCTAGGCACTTTTTTCAGTCACTGAAAAACTTTTTGGTTTTACCTGTTTCAATGTTTCAGTAACCCGAAAAAAACTGTAGTTCACCTGTTTCCCTGTTTCAGTCACTTTAAAAAATGCTAGTTCACCCGTTTCAGTCACTTGAAACACTGCAGGTACTTGGGTTTTAGTCACTGAAAAAAATTTTTTAGTTTCACCTGTTTCCCTGTTTTTAGTCCCCCCCCCCTGAAAACTTCCGTTCACCTGGGGTTTTAGTCACTGAAAAAACTGTAGTTTTACCTGGGTTTTAGTCACGAAACCCCTGCTAGTTTAACCCGTTTCAGTCATGAAACCACTGCTAGTTCAAATTTTTTCGTCACTGAAAAACTGTAGTTACCTGTTTTTTTCCTGGGTTTCAGTTTCTGAAACACGGGTAAGGGGCCTTGTTTCACCTGTTCGTTAAATTTAAACACTGTAGTTCACCGTTTTTAGCACTGGGAAAAATGCCCAGTTCACCTGTTTCAGTCAATTGAAAAAAAGGTTTTGGACTTGGGTTTAGTTTACTGAAAAAACTTTAGTTCACTTGGGTTTTACCTTTTTTCAGTCCCCTGAAACATGCTAGTTCACTTTTTTCAGTCACGAAACACTTTAGTTCACCCGTTTTACCGTTTTCAGTCACCCGAAACACTGCTAGGGTCACTTGTTTCGTCACGGGGGAAAACTTCTAGGGTTTACTTGTTTTTTCCCCGTTTCAGTCAAAGGGAAAAACACCTAGTTCACCCGGGTTTTACCTGTTTCAGTCACTGAAACACGCTTGCCCCCCCACCTGTTTTTAGTCACCCCGAAAAAAATGCTAGGTTCCTGTTTCAGCACTTTAAAACCTCTAGTTCACCCGGGTTTTACCTGTTTCAGTCCCCTAAAAAACTGCTAGTTCACCTGTTTCAGTCCTGAAACACTGCTAGTTTACCTGTTTCAGTTTATGAAAAAAATGCTAGTTTACCGTTTCAGTCACTGAAAAAAAGGGTAGTTCACCGTTTTTCCTGTTTCAGTTAATGAAAAACTGCTAGCCCCAAAACCGGGTTTTACCTGTTTCAGTCAACCCGAAACAGGGTAGCTCACCTGTTTTTAAACCGTTTCAGTCACTGAAACACTGCTAAATCATTGTTTCACCTTTTTTAAAACACCCCGAAATACTGCAGGTCACTTGTTTCAAACCCGTTTTCCCCGTCACTGAAAAAAATGGTTTGTTCACCCCGTTTCAGTCACTGAAACCCCTGCTAGGGTTTACCTGTTTCACCCGTTTTTAGTCAATGAAAACACTGCTAGTTCACCTTTTTTCGTCACCCGAAAACAAAGCTTGTTCCCTGTTTTCCCTGTTTTAGTCAATGAAAAAAAAATGCTTTGTTCCCTGTTTCAGTCCAAAGAAAACCCCTGCTAGTTCACTTGGGTTTTAGTTATTTTTAGGGCAGTTTCAATGATGAAATAAACTGCTGTTTCACCCGTTTCAGTTAGGAGGAAAAGAGAGAGAAGGGGGTGACAAAGGGGGGGAGCGAGGGTGCCCGCAGTAACAGACCCTTGTACCACGCCCAGGGTTTCCCTTCCCCCCGTGCCCCCTGACTAACCCCTTAAACCCCAAAAGGTTAAAAGGACTTTTCACACGGGGGGCCCGGAGCTGTGAAACCACCCTTCAACAACAAAATAGACTTGTACCAAAAACCCCTAGGGGCCAAGGCTGTGACTCTAACCCCCACAACTTATTGGTAGTACAAACCACACACAAACACCACACACAACACCACACACGGGGCCCAAGGGGCTGTGATTCGAACCCCTTTCAACGAATTTAGGGGTCTTTTAAAACACACCCCCACACCCCACACGCACACGTACACCACACACAGAAATATCTTAAACATTTTAAAACCCCACACAAAACCCCCAAAAACCAAAACTTTCATGGCATTTCACCCCACAAAACCAAAGGGCACTAAATCCCAAACCCACCACAAGCTAACAAACCCTACACACACAGACATAACATCCCACCTACACACAAGCTAACACCCTCCACACACAGACACTAACATCCCACCTACACACAAGCTAACACCCTCCACACACAGACACTAACATCCCACCTACACACATGCCAACACCCTCCACACACAGACACTAACATCCCACCCTACCACATGCAACACCCCTACACACACAGACAACTAACATCCCACCTACACACAGGCCAACACCCTACACACACAGACACTAACATCCCACCTACACACAAGCTAAAAACCCTCCACACACAGACACTAACATCCCACCTACACACATGCCAAACACCTTCCACACACAGACACTAACATCCCACCTACACACAAGCTAACACCTCCACACACAGACACTAACAATCCCACCTACACACATCCAACACCCTCCACACACAGACACTAACATCCCACCTACACACATCCCAAACACCCTCCACACACAGACACTAAATCCCACCTACACACATCCCAAAACACCCTCCACACACAGACAACTAACATCCCACCTACACACATGCCAACACCCCCCACACACAGACACTAACATCCCACCTACACACATGCCAACACCCTCCACACACAGACACTAACAATCCCACCTACACACATCCCAACACCCTCCACACACAGACACTAACATCCCACCTACACACATCCCAACACCCTCCACACACAGACACTAACACCCCACCTACACACATGCCAAAACCCCCCACACACAGACACATAACATCCCCCCTACACACATCCCAAAACACCCCCCACACACAGACACTAACATCCCACCTACACACATGCCAACACCCCCCACACCCCAGACACTAACACCCCACCTACACACATGCCAACACCCTCCCCCACACAGACACTAAACACCCACCTACACAATGAACAACACCCCCCACACACAGACACTAACATCCCACCTACACACATGCAAACACCCCCACACACAGACACTAACACCCCACCTACACACATGCCAACACCCCCACACACAGACACTAACATCCCACCTACACACATGCCAACACCCTCCACACACAGACACTAACATCCCACCTACACACATGCCAACACCCTCCACACACAGACACTAACATCCCACCTACACACAGGGCCAAACACTCCACACACAGCACTAACATCCCACCTACACACAATGCCAACACCCTCCACACACAGACACTAAATCCCACCTACACACATGCCAACACCCCCCACACACAGACACTAACTCCCACCTACACACATGCCAACCCCCCCCACACACAGACACTAACACCCCACCTACACACATCCCAAAACACCCCCCACACACAGACACTAACATCCCACCTACACACATGCCAACACCCTCCACACATAGACACTAACATCCCACCTACACACATGCCAACACCCTCCACACACAGACACTAACATCCCACCTACACACATGCCAACACCCTCCACACACAGACACTAAACATCCCACCTACACATGCCAACACCCTCCACACACAGCCCACTAACATCCCCCCTACACCCCATGCCAACACCCTCCACACACAGACACTAACACCCCACCTACACACATGCCAACACCCTCCACACACAGACACAAACATCCCACCTACACACATGCCAACACTCCCCACACACAGACACTAACATCCCCCCTTTACACACATGCCAACACCCTCCACACACAGACACTAACATCCCACCTACACACATGCCAACACCCCCACACACAGACACTAACATCCCACCTACACACATGCCAACCCCCCCACACACAGACACAAAACATCCCACCTACACACATGCCAAAAACCCTCCACACACAGACACTAACACCCCACCTACACCATGCCAACACCCCCCACACACAGACACTAACATCCCACCTACACACATGCCAACACCCCCACACACAGACACTAACATCCCACCTACACACTGCCAACACCCTCCACACACAACACTAACACCCCACCTACACAATGCCAACACCCCCCCCAACACAGACACTACATCCCCCCTACACACATGCCAACACCCCCCACAAACAGACACTAACATCCCACTACACACATGCAAACACCCCCCACACACAGACACTAACATCCCACTCCACACATCCAACACCCCCCACACACAGACACTAACATCCCACCTACACACATGCAAACACCCCCCCACACACAGACACTAACACCCCCCCTACACACATGCCAACACCCCCACACACAGACACTAACATCCCACCTACAACATGCCAACACCCCCCACACAGACATAACACCCCCCCTTAACACATGCCACACCCCCCACACACAGACACTAACATCCCACCTACACACATGCCAACCCCCCCCACACACAGACACTAACATCCACCTACACACATGCCAAACACCCCCCACACACAGACACTAATCCCACCTACAACATGCCAACACCCCCCACACACAGACACTAACTCCCACCTACACACATGCCAACACCCCCACACACAGACACTAACATCCCACCTACACACATGCCAACCCCCCCCACACACAGACACTAACATCCCACCTACACACATCCCAACACCCCCCACACACAGACACTAACATCCCACCTACACACATGGAAACACCCCCCACACACAGACACAAAACATCCCACCTACACACATGCCAACACCCCCCCACACACAGACACTAACATCCCACCTACACACATGCCAACACCCCCCACACACAGACACTAACACCCCACCTACACACATGCCAACACCCCCCACCACAGACACTAACATCCCACCTACACACATGCCAACACCCCCCACACACAGACACTAACACCCCACCTACACACATGCCAACACCCCCCACACACAGACACTAACATCCCACCTACAAATGCCAACCCCCTCCACACACAGACACTAACATCCACCTACACACATGCCAACACCCTCACACAACAGAACACTAACATCCCACCAAACACACATGCCAATACCCTCCACACACAGACACTAACATCCCACCTACACACATGCCAACAACCCCCACACACAGAACTAACATCCCACCTACACACATGCCAACACCCTCCACACACAGACACTAACATCCCACCAAACACACATGCCAACACCCTCCACACACAGACACTAACATCCCACCTACACACATGCCAACACCCCCCACACACAGACACAAAACATCCCACCTCCACACAAGCTAACACCCCCCACACACAGACACTAACATCCCACCTCCACACAAGCTAACACCCCCCACACACAGACACTAACATCCCACCTCCACACAAGCTAACACCCCCACCACAGACACAAAACATCCCACCTCCACACAAGCTAACACCCCCCACACACAGACACTAACACCCCACCTCCACACAAGCTAACACCCCCCACACACAGACACTAACATCCCACCTTCCACACAAGGTAACACCCTCCACACACAGACACTAACACCCCAAACCTCCACACAAGCTAACACCCCCCACACACAGACACTAACATCCCCCCCCAACACAAGCTAACACTTCCACACACAGACACTAACACCCCACCTACACAAGCTAAAAACCCCCACACACAGACACTAACACCCCACCTCCACACAAGCTAACACCCCCCACACACAGACACTAACACCCCACCTCCACACAACTAACACCCCCCACACACAGACACTAACACCCCACCTCCACACAAGCTAACACCCCCCACACACAGACACTACCATCCCACCTACACACATGCCAACAACCCCCCCCACACAACAGACACTAACATCCCACCTACACACATGCTAACACCCTCCACACAAAAGACACAAAACACCCCACCTCCACACAAGTAACACCCTCCACACACAGACACTAACTCCCACCTACACACAAGCCAACACCCTCCACACACAGACACTAACACCCCCACCCCCACACAAGCTAACCCCCCCACACACAGACAACTAACACCCCACCCCCACACAAGCTAACCCCCCCAACAAAAGACACTAACACCCCACCTCCACACAAGCTAACACCCTCCCACACACAGACACTAAAAACCCCAAACCTCCACACAAGCAAACACCCTCCACAACAGACACTAACACCCCACCTCCACACAAGCTAACACCCTCCACACACAGACACTAACACCCCACCTACACACAAGCTAACACCCCCACACACAGACACTAACACCCCACCTCCACACAAGCTAACACCCTCCCCCACACAGACACTAACACCCCCCCTACACACAAGCTAACACCCCCCACCCCACGGGGACACTAACACCCCAAACCTCCACACAAGCTAACACCCTCCACACACAGACACTAACACCCCCACCTCCACACAAGCAAACACCCCCACACACAGACCTAACACCCCACCTCCACACAAGCTAACACCCCCCACACACAGACAAAACACGCCACGTCCACACAAGCTACACCCCCCACACACAGACACAACACCCCCACCTCCACACAAGCTAACACCCCCCACAAAACAGACACTAACACCCCACCTACAAACAAGCTAACACCCCCCACACACAGACACTAACACCCCACCTACACACAAGCTAACACCCCCCACAAAACAGACACTAACATCCCACCTACAAAACATGCCAACACCCCCCACACACAGACACTAACATCCCAAACCTACACACATGCAAACACCCCCACACACAGACACTAACAATCCCACCTAAAACCCCAGCCAACACCCCCACACACAGACACTAACATCCCACCTCCCACACATGCAAACACCCCCCACACACAGACACAAAACACCCCACCACACCATGCCAACACCCCCCACACACAGACACAAAACATCCCACCTACACACATGCCAACACCCCCCCACACACAGACACTAACACCCCACCTACACACATGCCAACACCCCCCAAAACACAGACACTAACATCCCACCTACACACATGCCAACCCCCCCCACACACGGGACACTAAACATCCCCCCTACACACATGCCAACACCCCCCACACACAGACACTAACACCCACCACACACATGCCAACAACCCCCACACACAGACACTAACATCCCCCCTACACACATGCCAACACCCCCCACACACAGACACTAACATCCCACCTACACACATGCCAACACCCCCCACCCCACAGACACTAACATCCCACCTACACACATGCCAAACACCCCCCACACACAACACTAACACCCCACCTACACACATACAAACAACCCCCACACACAGACACTAAAAATCCCCCCCCTACACACATGCCAACACCCTCCACACACAGACACTAACATCCCACCTACACACATGCCAACCCCCCCACACACAGACACTAACACCCCACCTACACACATGCCAACACCCCCCACACACAGACACTAACACCCCACCTACACACATGCCAAACACCCCCCACACACAGACACTAACACCCCCCCTACACACATGCCAACACCCCCACACACAGACACTAACATCCCACCTACACACATGCCAACACCCTCCACACACAACACTAACATCCCACCTACACACATGCCAACACCCTCCACACACAGACACTAACATCCCACCTACACACTTTCCCAAACACCCTCCACACACAGACACTAACATTCCCACCTAAAAACATGCCAACACCCCCCACACACAGACACTAACATCCCACCTACACACATGCCAACCACCTCCACACACAGACACTAACATCCCCCCTAAACACATGCCAACACCCTCCACACACAGACACTAACATCCCACCTACACACATGCCAACACCCCCCACACACAGACACTAACATCCCACCTACACACATGCCACACCCCCCACACACAGACACTAACATCCCACCTCCACACAAGCTAACACCCCCCACACACAGAAAACTAACATCCCACTCCACACAAGCTAACACCCCCCCACCACAGACACTAACATCCCACCTCCACACAAGCTAACACCCCCCCACACACAGACCTAACATCCCAACCTCCACACAAGTAACACCCCCCACACACAGACATAACATCCCACCTCCAACAAGCTAACACCCCCCACACACAGACACAAAACAATCCCACCTCCACACAAGGTAACACCCTCACACACAGACACTAACATCCCACCTCCACACAAGCAAACACCCCCCACACACAGACACTAACATCCCACCCACAACACAGCCTAACACTTCCACACACAGACACTAACCCACCACCTACAACAAGCTAACACCCCCACACACAGACACTAACACCCCACCCACACAAGCTAACACCCCCCACACACAGAAAACTAACACCCCCACCTTTCCCCCAAAGCTAACACCCCCAAACACACAGCACTAACACCCCCCCCTCCACACAAGCTAACACCCCCCACACACAGACACTAACATCCCACCTACACACATGCCAACACCCCCACACACGACACTAACATCCCACCTACACACATGCTAACACCCTCCACACACAGACACTAACACCCCACCTCCACACAAGCTAACACCCTCCACACACAGACACTAACATCCCACTACACAAAAGCCAACACCCTCCACACCAGACACTAACACCCCACCTCCACCAAGCTAAACCCCCCACACACAGACACTAACACCCACCTCCACACAACCTAACACCCCCACACACAGACACTAACCCCCACCTCCACACAAGCTAACACCCTTCCACACACAGACACTAACACCCCACCTCCACACAAGCTAACACCCTCCACACACAGACACTAACACCCCCCCTCCACACAAGCTAACACCCTCCACACACAGACACTAACACCCCCCCTACACACAAGCTAACACCCTCCACAACAGACACAACACCCCACCTCCACACAAGCAAAACACCCTCCCCACACAGCCCACTAACACCCCACCTACACACAAGCAAACACCCCCCACACACAGACACTAACACCCCACCTCCACACAAGCTAAAAAACCCCCCCAACACACAGACACTAACACCCCCCCCCACACAAGCTAACAACCCCCCACACAGACACTAACACCCCACCTCCACACAAGCTAACACCCCCACACACAGACACTAACACCCCACGTCCACAATGCAACACCCCCCACACACAGACACTAACACCCCACCTCCACACAAGCTAAACCCCCCACACACAGACACTAACACCCCCCCTACAAACAAGCTAACACCCCCCACACACAGACACTAAACACCCACCTACACACAAGCTAACACCCCCCACCACAGACACTAACCCCCACCTACACACAAGCTAACACCCCCCACACACAGACACTAACACCCCACCTACACACAAGCTAACACCCCCCACACACAGACACTAACACCCCACCTACACACAAGCTAACACCCCCCAACACAGACACTAACACCCCACCTCCACACAAGCTAACACCCTCCACACACAGACACTAACACCCCACCTCCACACAAGCCAACACCCTCCACACACAGACACTAACCCCCACCTCCACACAAGCAAACACCCTCCACACACAGACACTAACACCCCACCTACACACAAGCTAAACACCCCACCTCCACACAAGCCAACACCCTCCACACACAGACACTAACACCCCACCTCCACACAAGCTAACACCCTCCACACACAGACACAAACACCCCACCTACACACAAGCTAACACCCCACCTCCCACAAAGCTAACACCCTCACACACAGACACTAACACCCCACCTACACACAAGCTAAACACCCCATCTCCACACAAGCTAACACCCTCCACACACAGATACTAACACCCCACCTACACACAAGCTAACACCCCACCTCCACACAGGCTAACACCCTCCACACATCCCCCCCCCGCCAAACACACTAATTTTGAGGAAATGGGAGGACAAGTCAGACGAGCTGCAGATAAACTACGTAGTAGGAACACTTCAAAACTGGGTGACCAAAAGTGATGATTGCAGTGATATACAACCCGCCACCGAACAGCAGGAAGCCAAGACAGGAATACAATGAGAGCAACAGAGTGATGGTGGACACAGCAGCCGAGGTTGCCATGAGGGTCCACATGAGCAGGGTAAAGTTACTTATCACATGGGATTTCAACCATAAGGAGACTGACTGGGAGAACCTAGAGCCGCACGGGCGACCAGAGACGTGGAAAGCCAAGATATTAAACATGGTACTGGAAAATTTCATGTACCAAGATGTTAAGGACACAACCAGAGAGAGAGGAGATGATGAACCAGCATGGCTGGACTTTGTATTCACCCTGAACAGTTCAGACATAGGGGATATCACACACGAAAGACCCTTAGGCGCTAGTGATCACGTGGTCTTGTGTTTCGAATGCATAGCAGAGTTAACAATGGAGAGTGAAGCAGCACGAGAACAGGAGAAGCCAAACTTCCAACACTGGGAATAGGTATGAGGCAATTCCTACATGAGGTGCAGTGGGTAAGCGAGCCAGAGGGTAAGACAGTAAACGAAATGATAGAACACACAACCACAAAGTGCAGGGAGGCAGTGGAGCTCATACCAAGAGGCAACAGAAACAACGGGGAAGACCAGAGTGAACCATTGTTTACCAGGACGTGTGGAGAGACCAAAGCCATGTGTGTTAGACGATGGAAAAGTATAGAAGGCAAAGGAACCTGGAAACAAGGAATTGAGTTGAAGAGCCAGAAATGAATATGCAGGGATATGGAGAAAAGTCCAGCCTCAGTATGAGAACAAACATGGGCATCAAAGCCCAAAATCTGATCCAAAGTTATTATAGAGCCAAAAAAGGGGGGAAAAACAACAGGCAAGGACCAGGAAATTTTAGGTTGAGGAAGAAGGGGAGCTCACAGGGAACAACCAGGAAGTATGGGGAAGACCTGAGCTCAAGATTCAGGGAGTATTCATAGTGGAGTTAGAAAGGCAGTGTGTCCAGCACTTGGGGAAACACACTGTACAAAAACCGGGAAGAGGTGAACAAACTGCTAAGAGAAACAAAGATATCTTGAAGGCGGTGAGTCAACTAATATGTCTCCTTGAGTCCTGAGAGAGGGAGCAGAGACACTGTGTGTGCCACTTGTAACAATCTTCAATAAATCTATCGAAACAGAGCAACTACCTGAGGTATGGAAGACAGCAAATGTAGTCCCAATTTTTAAGAAGGAGACAGACAAGCTGCACGAATTACAGACCAGTGTCACTAACATGTAATGTATGTAAAGTTATGGAGAAGATTATCAGGAAAAAAGCAGTGGAGCACCTAGAAAGGAATTTGACAAATACCTGAAAACCAGCACGGCTTCAGGGAAGTGAATCCTGCATCACAAACCTATTGGAGTTCTATGACAAGGTAACAGAAGTAAGACAGGAGAGAGAGAGAGAGAGGAATGGGTAGACTGCATCTTCTTGGACTGTAAGAAGGCTTGCAACACAGTACCACACAAGAGACTGGTTAAAAACCTAGAGGGAAACAGGCAGGAATAGGAGAGAAAGTACTGCAATGGATCAAGGAATTTCTTTACAGGAAGGAGACAAAATTATGTCAGTACGAGGCGAGGTGTTAGATGGGTGCACGTGTCAATGGGGTTCCACAAGGGTCAGTCCTAGATCCGGCGCTGTTTCTTGTATATGTGAATGACAAGACGGAAGGGGTAGAGTTAGAGGTGTCCCTGTTTGCAGACGATGTTGAGCTAATAAGGAGAAAAACAAGCGAACGAGTATCAGGTTAACCTACAAGGGGATCTGGACAACTGCAAGCCTGGTCCAACAAATGGGGTCCTGGAGTTTAAAACCCCCGCAAGTGAAGGTTATGAAGCTTGGGGAAGGACAAAGGTGACCACAGACGGTCAGAGGCTGCAAAATCACTCAAGGAAAGAATCTTAGAGTGAGCTCATACCGAGCATATCTCCTGAGACGCACATCAACCAAATAACTGCTGCAGCATTGGGCGCCTGGCAAACCTGAGGAAAACGTTTCGGCATCTATGTAAGGAGTATTCAAGACACTGTACACCGTGTACGTCAGGTACATACTGGAGTAGCAGCACCAGTATGGAACCCACACCTGGTCAAACACGTAAGAAATTAGAGAAAGTGCAAAAGTTTGCAACAAGATTAGTCCCAGAGCTAAAGAGTATGTCCTACAAGGAGAGTTTCAGGGAACTTAACCTGACAACACTGGAGGACAGGAGGGATATGATAACAACTAATAAAATATTTTAGAGGAATGACAATTTGGATAGAGACGGGTTTGTTCCAGAGATGGGACACAGCAAAAAGGGGGAACACAGTTGGAAGTTAAAGCACAGATGAGTCACGGGGATGTTAGGAAGTTTTCTTCAGTCTTTAGAGTTGTCAGGAAGTGGAACAATCTGGAGAGTGATGTAGTGGAGGCAGGAACCATACATAGCTTTAAGATGAGGTTGATAAAGCTATGGAACAAGGGGGGGAGTGAACCTAGTGGCGACCGGGGAAGAAGCGGGACCAGGAGCTATGACTCGACCCCTGCAACCACAACAGGGGAGTATAATTAGGTGGGATACGAACACAAGAGGCCAGGAGCTGTGAATCGACCCTTACAACAAACACATAGGCTAGTTTCACACACAAGGGCCCAGGAACTGTGACCTGATCCTTTAAACAACATATGGACTAGTACACACACACACATACCAAGGGGCCAGGAGGCTGTGAATTGATGCCTAGAAACAATTAGGCTGATCATACACACGGGGCCAGGAGCTATGACTCGACTTTACAACAACATTTAGGAAATACACACACACACTCAAAAAAAAGGAGCCAGGAGCTGTGTCAAAAAGTAAAAAAAAGTATTTTAAAAGTATTTAAAAGTTCTAAAATTTATCAAAAATATCTATAATTTTAAAAAAGTTTTTAAAAGTATCAAAAAGTATTTTAAAAAGTTCAAAAAGTATCTATAAGTATCTAAAAGTATTATAAGTTTTTAAAAAGTATCTTAAAAGTATCTAAAAGTATTACAATTTTCTCTAAAAAATCTTTAAAGATCGAAAGTATCTCTAAAGTATCTTTAGTATCTGAAATTTCCTTTAAAGTTTTTAAAATTTTCTAAAGTATAAAAAAGTATCTTTAAAGTATCTGGAAGTATTTAAAGGTATCAAAAAGTATTTCCTATAAACAGGTGACAAAAAGGACGAAAGGAGAACAAATTCTTGACGACCCCCAAGACTCGACCAATGTTTTTGGTTCCACCTGTTGCTGACACTCTTATGATAAAAGGTCTGTGTTGTTTTTGTTTTTGTTGTTGTTTTGTTTTGTTGTTGTTTTTGTTTTGGGTTTTTAAACCTCGTCGCCCTGGTAAAGACATAAACAATTCAAAAAAACAAATTTCCGTTGCTTTAAATCGAGCCCGGGGTACATGATGGGGCCCTGATCAGCAAAAATGCATGTCTTGAAGGTGTCTTCAAAAAAATACAACTTCAACAACCCAAAAACATAAACTGGGACCAGGTAAACCATGTCCTAAATGAAACATGTTGGAAGTGTCTTAAATGAATGGACCCAAAAACCAGTCCCTTTAAAAAGGACAACTTTGGCGGGTTAAGCATGTTCTAGGCATTTTCCCCCAAAGAAAGAAAAGACGGGAGAAAACGGGAGAGAGAAAGACGCTCCCTCTAAGAAGACGACAAAGAGCCAGGGCCCCCTCAAAATGCTGTATCTGTACACGAAAGGAGGCGCTGACCAGGGAAGTGGAAACTACGAACTTAAGTTAAATGACTTTACAGGAAACCCGGAGAACGGGGAATTAAAGCGATTAGTGAAAATTATAAAAAATTCGAAATATTTCTTTTATACCCAAAAACAAGGCAAATCCCACATCTAGTATGGGCCCTTATCAGACGGATGGGATTACTCAGACAGGATGGGACTTTACCAGACAGTGGGACTTATCAGACGGGATGGGATTTACTCAACGGGATGGGACTTACCGGGACAGGAGGGGATTACTCAGACAGGATGGGATTATCAGACAGGTGGACTTAACAGATGACAACAAGGAAATGAGAAAAAATATAAAAACCCAGTACGACTCTGTGTTTAGTGAACCACTAACGGGCTCAGGGTCGACGACCCAAATGATTTCTTTATGAATGGGCCCCCAAAATCCATAAATTATGCCCGATTCACGGGATTTCCCTAACCCGAAGATTCGAAAAAAGCCTTGACAACATGCCCTTTTCATCAGCCCCGGGCCCGACTCGTGGAACTTTTTTCATTAGAAAATGCAAGAAACCCCTTCGCGTGCCCTAAGTACACATGGAGGGGAGCTTGGACTGGGGAAATTTTTTTTTAGTCCTTAAAAAACGGGTATAGCCCCCTCCCAAAGGTGGGGAGCAAAACATTTGTAAAAAAATATAGAGCAAAGCTTAATGTCCCAATCATAAAAATCTTTGAAACAGGGGTTTTTGGGCAGGGCGCCCTGCCTCCACAAACTTCTGGAAACACTATTTAAATGGCCCTTGATGCCTGGTGAAAAACGAAAACAGATGTAATATACACAGATTTTAAAAGATTTGAAAATGCGCATGGCATAAAAGCCATAAAAAACGTGCAAAAAAAATAAATGGAAAAGTGGGGAGATGGATCTTCAAAATTCCTAACAAATCGAACACAAAGGGGTAGTGGTCAACAGGTTAAATGGGAGGTCCCATTAAAAGAGCTCTTTCCAAAGGCCAGTACTCCCCCCCTCTTTTTCCTTTTACCCTATAAAAATAAACAAGTAAAACCCCACAGCACCGTATCATCCTTTGCGGATGTACTAGGATCTGTTTTGGGCTTCATTGCTGGGGAGCGGGTTAAACCCCAAAAAAGTTTAAAAACAAATTTTTTCCAGGGGGGAAAGGGTAAACAATATGATGTTCAATGGGACAAATTCCAACTACCCCGTTATGGAAAACTGGGGGGAGAAAATAACAAACAGAGTTTACGACTCGGCCATACAATGGGGGAAAAAAATAATGTAAGGGACCGGGGAGTAGTAATTCTGAGGATCTCATTTCAAGGATACAACATGCCACGATCGCACGTGCAAAGAAAATGAAAGGTGGTAATGAGAATTTCAAAACGAGGGGATGCCAACCCCATGATGATCCTTTAAAATCATTGTTCTCTAGGCTGGAAATATGCGTACTTTAAACATCCCATTCAAAGCAGGTGAAATCGCAGATCTAGAGAGTTCAAGACCCTTTACTGCAAGTAAATTTTCTGTCAAGCACCTAACACTGGGAACGTTTGGGAAGCACTTAACTTGTATCCCTGGAACGCAGGAGAGGGGAATTTTCATAATATACACTTGGAAAATCCTGGAAGGAATGGTTAAATCTGCCACAGAAATCCTCCCTGCGAAAGTAAAAGATGGGCAGGCGAGCAAAATGCCCCCAATAAAAAGTGGGGGCGCCTTGGTACACAAAGGGGGAAACACTAAGGTCCGGGGCCCAAGATGTTCAACAGCTCCCAAAGCAAAAAGGGGAATTACCAATAAACCCTGGCTCCCTTTCAAGACCCCTGGCTCCCTTCAGATCCCGGGCCCCTTCAAGCCCCCTGGTGCCTTCAAGTCCCCTGGCTCCTTCAAGACCCCTGGCTACCTTCAAGACCCATGGTGCCTTCAAGACCCCTGGCTGTCTTCAAGACCCCTGGCTGCTTTCAAGATTTGGCTACCTTCAAGCCCCCCGGGGCTCCCTTTAAAAGACCCCGGGCTCCCTTAAGATCCCTGGCTCATTCAAGCCCCCTGGTCCCTTCAAGACCCCGGTGCCTTAAAACCCCCTGGCTCCCTTCAAACCCTGGTCCCCTTCAGACCCCTGGCTCCTTCAAGCCCCCGGCTGCTTCAAGACCCTGGCTGCCTTCAAGACCCCTGGTCCCTTAAAAACCCCCTGGTGCCTTCAAAAACCAAGCTCCCTTAAATACCCCTGGCTGCCTTCAAGCCCCCGGGCTCCTTCAAGACCCCGGTCCCTTCAAGACCCCGGGCTGCCTTCAAGCCCCCCTGGCCCCTTCAAGACCCCTGGCTTTCTTAAAACCCCCCTGGCTGTTTTTCAAGACCCCTGGTCCCTTCAAGACCCCGGGCTGCCTTCAAGACCCGGTCCCTTCAAGACCCCGGGGCCCTTCAAGACCCAGGGCTGCCTTCAAGACCCCTCTGCCTTAAAGGGACCCATGGTGCTTCAACACCCCTGGTCCCTTAAAGACCCCTGGCTGCCTTAAAGACCCCTGGCTCCCTTCAAGACCCGGATGCCTTCAAAACCCCTCCCCGCCTTAAAAGGGCCCCCGGGTGCCTTCAAACCCTGGCTCCCTTCAAGACCCCTGCAGCCTTCAAGATCCGGGCGTTTTTCAAGACCTCTGGCTACCTTCAAGACCCCTTTTCTTCAAACCCGGGCTGCCTTCAAGACCCCGGGGCCCTTTTTCCAAGACCCTTGGCTGCCTTCAAGCCCCCTGGCTCCTTCAAGACCCCTGGCTGCCTTCAAGCCCCTGGCTCCCTTTCAAGACCCCTGGCTGCCTTCAGACCCCTGGTGCCTTAAAAGATCCTGGTCCCTTTCAAGCCCCATGGCGCCTTCAAGACCCCGGCTGTCTTCAAGGACCCTGGCTCCCTTTTAAAGATCTCTGGCTACCTTAAGACCCCGGGGCTCCCTTTAAGCCCCTGGCTCCCTTTTCAAGATCCCTGGCTACCTTCAAGACCCTGGTGCCTTCAAGACCCTGGTGCCTTCAAGATCCCTGCTCCCGTTCAAGACCCCTGGCTGCCTTAAAGACCCCTGGCTCCCCTTCAAGCCCCCTGGCTGCCTTCAAGACCCCTGGCGCCTTCAAAACCCCTGGCTGCCTTCGCCCCCTGGCTCCCTTCAAGCCCCCTGGCTGCCTTCAAGCCCCAGGTGCCTTCAAGACCCATGGTCCCTTCAAAGGCCCCCTGGCTGCCTTCAAGCCCCCTGGCTGCCTTCAAGACCCCCTGGTCCCCTTTCAAGCCCCCCCGACGTTTTAAAGACCCTGGCTGCCTTCAAGCCCCCCTGGTCCCTTAAAGACCCCGGGGCTGCCTTCAACCCCCCCTGACTGCCTTCAAGCCCCTGGCTACCTTCAAGCCCCCTGGCTTCCTTCAAGACCCATGGCTGCCTTCAAGACCCCTGGCTGCCTTAAAGACCCCTGGCTGCCTTCAAGACCCCTGGCTCCTTTTCAAGCCCCCTGGCTGCCTTAAAGCCCCCTGGCTCCCTTCAAATCCCTGGCTGTCTTCAAGACCCTGGCTCCCTTAAAGCCCCTGGCTGTTTCAAGACCCGGCTGCTTCAAGACCCCTGGTGCCTTAAGGGCCCCCCTGGCTCCCTTCAAACCCGGGCTGCCTTCAAGCCCCCTGGCTGCCTTAAAGATCCCTGGCGCCTTCAAGACCCTGGGCTCCCTTTAAAGACCCCTGGCTCCCTTCAAGCCCTGGCTGCCTAAATCCCGGCGTCTTCAAGACCCCTGGCTCCCTTTCAAGACCCCTGGCTGCCTTAAAGCCCCCTGGTTTGCCTTCAAGCCCCATGGTTGTTTTTCAAGACCCTGGCTCCCTTAAAGCCCCCTGGCGGCCTTCAAGCCCTGGCTCCCTTCAAGCCCCCTGGCGCCTTCAAACCCGGGCTGCCTTCAAGCCCCCTGGTGCCTTAAAGACCCCTGGATGCCTTCAAGACCCCTGGCTCCCTTAAAAAACCCTGGCTGCCTTCAAGACCCCTGGCTGCCTTCAAGACCCCGGATGCCTTCAAGACCCCTGGACCTTTCAAGATCCCTGGCTACCTTCAAGCCCCCGGGCTGCCTTAAAAACCCCCTGGCTGCCTTCAAGCCCCCTGGCGCCTTCAAGCCCCCTGGCTGCCTTCAAGCCCCTGGCTCCCTTCAAGACCCCTGGCTCCCTTCAAGGGGACCCTGGCTGCCTTCAAGCCCCTGGCGCCCAAGACCCCGGGCTGCTTCAAGACCCGGGCGCCTTCAAGACCCCTGGCTGCCTTCAAGACCCTGGCTGCCTTCAAGACCCCGGCTGTCTTCAAGCCCCCTGGCTCCCTTCAAGACCCCTGATCCCTTCAAGACCCCGGGCTGTCTTAAAGCCCCCGGGCTGTCTTCAAGACCCCGGGCGCCTTTCGACCCCTGGCTGCCTTCAAACCCCTGGCGCCTTAAAGACCCCTGACTCCTTCAAGCCCCCGGCTATTTAAGACCCGGGGCTGCCTTCAAGCCCAGGTGTTTAAGCCCCCTGGCTCCCTTCAAGCCCCCTGGCTGCCTTCAAGACCCCGGGTGCCTTCAAGACCCCTGGCTGCCTTCAAGACCCCTGGCTGCCTTTCAAGATCCTGCTTTCTTCAAAGACCCCCTGGCTACCTTAAAGACCCCTGGCTGTTTTAAAGGGGAACCCGGGCCCCTTAAAGCCCCCGGATCCCTTTAAAGCCCCCGGTCCCTTTTCAAGACCCCGGTCCCTTCAAGCCCCTGGCTGCCTTCGACCCCTGGCTGCCTTCAAGACCCCGGGCTGCCTTAAAGCCCCCTGGCTGCCTTCAAGCCCCCTGGCTGCCTTCAAGATCCCTGGTGTCCAAGCCCCCGGGCTCCCTTAAAAGACCCCGGCTCCCTTCAAGCCCCCTGGCTGCCTTCAAGACCCATGGTTGTCTTCAAGATCCTGGCTACCTTCAAGACCCGGCGCCTTAAAGGGCCCCCCTGGCCCCTTTTCAAGCCCCTGGCTCCCTTCAAGACCATGGCTCTTCAACCCCTGGCTCCTTTCAAGACCCCTGTTCCCCCCAGTCCCTGGACCTTCGACCCCTGGTGCCTTCGGGACCCCTGGCTCCCTTTCAAGACCCATGGCTCCCTTCAAACCCCTGGCTCCTTCAAAACCCCTGGCTGCCTTAAGCCCCCTCGCTGCCTTAAAGACCCCTGGATCTTCAAGACCCCGGGTTACCTTCAAGATCCTGGCCCCCTTCAAGACCCCGGGGCTGCCTTAAAGACCCGGTGCCTTTCAACCCCCCTGGCTCCCTTAAAGACCCCGGCTGCCTAAACCCCCTGGCTCCCTTCAAGACCCCTGGCTCCCTTTTCAAGACCCCTGGCCCTGCCTTCAAGACCCCGGGCTGCCTTCAAGCCCCCGGGCTCCCTTCAAGACCCCCTGGCCCCTTCAAGACCCCTGGTCCCTTTAAAACCCCCGGCTCCCTTTCAAGACCCCTGGCTTTTAAAGACCCCTGGCTGTCTTCAAGCCCCCTGGCTGCCTTAAAGACCCCGGATCCTTCAAGCCCCCGGGCTGTCTTCAAGCCCCTGGCTGTTTTCAAGACCCCTGGCCCCTTAAGCCCCCGGCCCCTTCAAGACCCCTGGCTGCCTTCAAGCCCCCTGGCTGCTTAAGCCCCCGGCTCCCTTTAAAGACCCGGGCTCCCTTTCAAGACCCCTGGCTCCCTTTAAGACCCTGGTCCCTTTAAAGCCCCCTGGCCCCTTCAACCCCCTGGCTCCTTAAGACCCCGGGGTGTTTTCAAAAAACCCCGGGCTGTCTTCAAGCCCCCCGTTCCCTTCAAGCCCCCTGGCTGTCTTAAAGACCCCGGGCTGTCTTTAAAGCCCCCTGGCTGTTTTAAAGCCCCCTGGCTGTCTTCAAGCCCCCTGGCTCCCTTTCAAGACCCTGTCTAGAATTGCTTGAATGTCTTTCGGGGTTTAATGATACCAAAGGATATATACTCAGGTTTGTAGATACTTTGTATATCTATTGGTTGGTATATAAGTATGTCTTGCATATCTACTCGGCTGGTAGATACTTCCTGTATTTCTATTCAGGCTGGTGATACTTCCTGTATATTACTCAGGCTGGTAGATACTTCTATATATTACTCGGGCGGGTAATATTTCCCTGTATACTACTCAGGCGGGTAGATATTCCTGTATTTACTCAGGTGGAAATTTCCTGTATATTACTCGGCGGGTAATTTTCCCGAATTACTCGGGTGGTAGATACCCCCTATATACTACTCGGGTGGTAGATACTTCCTGTATACTACTCAGGGGGTTTTAATATTCCTGTATATTACTTAGGCTGTTAGTACTTCCTAATATCTACTCAGGTGGTGATACTTCCTGTATATCTACTCAGGCGGGTAGATACTTCCCTGTATATCTACTCAGGTGGTAGATATTTCCTGTTTCAAATCAGGCTGGTAATACTTCCTATATATCTCCGGGTGGAGATACTTCCTATATATTACTCAGGCTAGTGGTACTCCGTGGATCTACACAGGTTAGTGACATGTCAAATTTTTCACTTATCTAAACAGAGACCAGCCTGACCCAGCGACACCCGGGTAGTAGTTATTTCGGGCCAGCTGGGGAGGTCACTGGGATTCACTGAGTGGGGTCGACCTTGGGGCTGAGAGGTAAAGCGGAGT